>JANEHU010001534.1:0-146797 GCA_027563435.1 Nasonovia ribisnigri
TATCTAAAATTTCCACCGCTGTTTTCAGAATGGCTATTATATTTTATCTACAGTATTAGGTACTTTTTAAAACTGGCCCACAGTCATTATCTCCTCATAACGACGACTGCAAAAAATAATTTTTCCGATAATTCGAATAAGCTTGGCTTGATTTTTCATAACTAGATTTTATTTATTTTTATTCATTTCTGAATTATTTTTTGAGTCATTATTTAAAAACTATGCATATTGAGTACCTATACTAACTATTACTAACAAGTAACAACTCACATATTCTAAGGTGTAACATTTTGAACAATTTAATTATGCTTCTAAAGTTTCAGTCAAATACCAAAAATGGTCTTTTTAATCTATGATAAAGACTGGCGACTGCCTACTTAAGTGTATGTACTGATATACTTTATAACTTACTGAATTTTATAAGATGTTTCATAAAATATAATATACTAGAAGTATATTATGTTATGTGAGTTTAAAGTGTTTAAACGTTAGTACTAATTTGAATACTTATATGTTTAAGTATATGTTTATAAGATATATTACAGTGTATTATGTAGGTACAACAGGTAGGTATACAATATCGTTTAATAGTTTTACATGGCCCTTATATAATAATATATCTTTTTAGATTCGTAATCATCATTAACAATAATTGTACTATTATTAAAATTAACAACTAACTTTTTAAATTGTAATTAGGTACGTATTTACGTATTATATAACGATTTATTCTTTATCAGTATACTTATTACCTATTTATCTCACTTTTGTATAGATTTATATAAAGCACAGGTATAAAATATATTTTTTATACACATTAAATATTATGATTGTATCTATAATAATATGCTGAGTGGTATAGAGTATACTATAGGTAATAATATAATATCAATTATCATATATTATTTAAAAAAATATCACTGAAATATTATTCATTAATAAATTAAATGTAATAATTACGAATGATAGATAAATTATTATTATTCTTTAAATGTTGTATACAATATTTCAATCATATTTTAAAATGCTTAGTAAAAACCTTCAAGGATCTTAAATCTAAAACTTACATAATACTTTGTTTGGTTATTAAAATGTGTGTCAAGACGTCAAGTAATTGTCTAGACCATGGCTGTTAATCGTTTTTATTGACTTACTTAATTACATATAATGTCCAGGTTAGTATTAATAAATTATACCACATGGGAATATTGATCGTTTTAAAATCCGATAGGAAACCTTACTATATTATATAATATCCACTGATGATAATAATTGTATCTTTAATATCGGATAACGATATAATATAATTATATTTTCAAAAAGTTACACATTTTCGAAATAGTTAATGTAGACACTTAAATGAATTACCTTGTATGTTGTATAAACGTACCTGGCCACCTGCAGAATTAGCAAGAACTAGTAATGATACAAAATAAATTTAATATTACATTTTATCATTAAAATTATAATTTATAAAATTACTAACCAGACACCAATTGTGATTTGCGACTCCTATAAAATCTAGCTTAATAAATTATATAAAAGTTATTCGGTGATTAAATATATGAGTCCAGGATTATAAATGTAAGTTGAATGTTATAAACGTAATACCTTATATAATATCTTGTATATAAAACTATAAAATATATATTCTGTGATTTTAACTGGCCGTTCAACATGACACATTCTATATTTGTTTCATAGATACTGTCCCAGTGTCCCGTCCTAATGGGTCCTCATCTCTGAAAACAGCTGCTCTTATGATATGATGGGAAAACGGACGAGGAATGAGTCGTGCGTTATTACTTTATTAGGGTTAAAGGAAATTTAGTTTAAAATTTTTGGTTTCAAATTACTTATTCTTTAAAAGCAGTGTAATTTACCTACTCACACTGTTTCATACTTTCATTGTCGTATATATTATATAATATAATATATGCCAATGGTATGCGTTCGGAGAACTTCGTACACATACCTAATATAGATGGTTGATGTAATTCATCGGCACTTAAAACATTAAACGAGTAGGTATCCTAAAAGAAAATCCCTAAAATGAATTACTTTATTTTTATTAAAACAACTCATTGTGTGTAAGTGTCTTTATGTTATTGTATTATAAAAATTAATATAGGTTATTAAATCACATATCATCATTCATCAGATAAAAAAAAAAAACGTACAAATACCTAATCAAATTTTGGTTTCAAATGTGATGAATAGTATGCAAAATGCATGTATTATATAATAGGTAATACAATTTATTTATATATGAATCACATTTATGTCATAAGGATATAATTTAGTATATTATGCTACAGCTACTGCCGCATTACTAATCCTTTGAGCATTTTTATCCATTTAATTTAATTTAATTAATCGGTTTTAATATTTATTGGAAATTTTAACGGAATTGAATGTAAGTCACAGTATTGATATTAAACCGTTATGTAATATGATTATATTCTATACTCATGTAATACATTATCTATGTGATTGAAATTTGATCTAAAGCCCAAATAACGTATCATTATGGCACTCTAAGTCTACGACACTTAAGTGAGGTTTTAAATAGCCTCAAACATTCGATTATACAATTAAATAGCTATATATACAAGTCAACGTATTCACACTTTAATAATAATTGTATAGAAGTCACGGCCGTTCGCAAGAAACCAATCGTGTTCAACTTTAGGCAAATATCTGCTATTGTTATTTAAAATTATACATGTATTGTTTTGATTGATTTTATAGTTTATGCACATGTACCTACTGTGCGATTACCTATCCCATCACTGCGAATGTTTAGTCATCAGTGTCAGACTGGAGTACAATAGACATTTGAGCCAATGAGACCCCGATAAAATAAATATATTTTGTGAGTCAAACTTTCAGAGTTTGTGAATTATAGAGAGAATATGATGGCTGGGCCAACTCATGTAAGTAGCCAATACCCATGTAAAAATGTATATGATTTGTGAGAATTTGCAACATATAGTATTTAGTAAAAAAATGTATGTTCTATTTTTTTTTTCAGAGGGTGGGGGAGTTCGAACTAGCTCCACGTTTAAAAGTGCCTAAACTGCGGTCATTGTCAACCTTTACGATCTCGCACCTACTCTATCAGACATTCGAACGACGTATTAAACTGTAACATGTTAATATTGTGCCATATAGACAATGAGTGAAAGTGATCACATGGTCTCGTCAGTAATACGTATTGATTTATACGTTATATTCTAATATTTGATATAAATGTAGGTAATTTAATATATTATTATATGTACATTGTACAGTGAACTCTCTTAATATGATACTAAAATGCAATATAAATACGATATAGGTCGATGGTGTTTATATTAACTGATCTATAGATATATAGATATATATACCTATAGGCTATATTTATATACACGTGCGTTCAAACGCAAATATAAATAACATACTATATGAATATTTGTTAGCTAAAGTTTAATATTGTGTACCTAAATATGTGAGAACTGAGTATACTAATTGAATTGAAATTTGAGATACTAACTATAAACTATATAAATAAATAAATTATACGACCCGTGTATGAGTATACAGAGCAAACTACAGTGTGTTTCTATTTTAAAAGTCTATGTTCCACATTAAAGTAAATAAAATCTTTATAATTTAAGTATTTACCTATACTTTCATAACAATCACTAAATGTATGAGTATATAGATATTCTAAGAAATAAAATACAAAGTTTTCCCATTAAATTACGTTTGAAAATGATATGTTCCGGTTGAGTTGTTAGCTAGTCTGACGAAAGTATATAATTTTTTTAGTAAAAATGCTTAATATTTTACGAGAAACATCTACAGTTTCTGATTCGATTACCTAACCTAACCGAAACTGTGATTTATTTCATTGAACATTTATATATTTACTGTAAACCAGAAAATAGTATACCTGTTATACTAGGTAGGTAATATCTTACGAATGCAGGCGCTAAATTTTAGCAATTATTGTACAACTTAGTAACGAAATTATTATCTAATAACTAATCGTGACAATTTGTAGACTTAATGTACAAAATAGAGATTCCTCGTCTGGATACATAGAATATAATATAACTTAAAAGTTTATTATGACAGTCGATTGTTAGTAACTGGAACCTTGATATCTCGAATATGAAAAATTCTCCTTCAAACGTCATAACACTATTAATTGGATTTGGATACCTCGACATTTGAATTAATTTTTTTTTTGTTGTCACTGAACTTTGAGTTACAGAGAGTTGATTGTGCAACATTTGCGCTGATTGCTGATGTCATTATTGATTTGTTACACTGATGTGTATTATGTTATATTATAATTTATGATACATAGAACTTGCATTGTATGAAAAACGATTAAAATGTCATAAAATACATACAAAAGATGAACAACATTACAGATAATAATTATTATTAATTTAAAGCTTTTGTATTTTCTATACTGTGTAAAAATTAACAAATTAATTATTACAATTTCAGGGTTGAAAAAAAATATGTTTTAATGACAATTAGTAATTCTGCTTAGGTAAATGCGTTGCAAATGTTTTGAGTATACCTAGTAACCTCGGTGTTATCGCACTTACGGCGACAGTAACATAATTTACACTTTTATTATTATTAATTTTGTGTAGAATATTAATACATTTTTATGTATATAGTAACTATTTGCTCAACTCGGGGAATATCAAGGGGTAAGGGTTGTTGGGGTCCAATGTGTCCGTGCTGATCGGTGTCGGTGGTCTCGGGTCTTGTTCGGTGCAGCCGACCAACCAGTAGGTGACCACCGCTCCTTTACCCTTTAGTTCCACGTCACCCCTCAGCTCTAACTTGAATGTTTGAAACGTGTCCAGTATGTGTTTGGTGGCCCAGCTCACGTGAATTCTCAATGCTGTAAAATATAATTTTGATTTGAAAAATACTTTTGTGCATATTATTATGTTTTTATGTATGGGGGTTATCTATTTATTTTGGAAGGGGGATTAGGGTGTACATTAATTTCATTTATTTGTAAAACAACTGCTTTGGCCTTCTAAATATAAAACCAAAGCGACGAAATGTGTTTTAAATATGATGTTAAGTATTTTTTTCGTATTTTTTAAAATTTTAAAATACATTTTTGCTGTGGTGTGAATGTCCGAAAATTGAAAGTATTGTCCAACTACCAAGTACTAAGTGAAAAACGTCATACATAATATTATGTAAGTTTTACACGTCTACCTGTTAGGTACTAGCTTTGTACTTATGGGCCGGAGAAATCGTTGCGTAACCAATTTCTTATTATTATTCCAATACGCGTGGATTCATTAATTAGGTTAGGTTATATGTATGCGTATATAATAAAGCGTAAATTAAAAATGGTCATAACTCTCTTAAAAACTGAATTGTAGTAAAAAAAACAACATACGAACACAGATAATGTTCTTGTCATCAACTGTCATAATAGGTCGATTCACTTTAATTTTTAAAATAACGGAGCTAAACGTGATCTGTTGAGCGTAAATCGGTGCACAATACTGTAAGCGAATAATATGCACAATGCACGGCACAGTACATACAAAGAATTACGTTTTCACCAATGTAGGAGGTTTGAGATCTATGTCGGTATTATGTATACTATCTAAGGTATAATTGGTATTAGATAATAATAAATGTATATAAATTATTATCTAATAGCAATTATTATAATAATCATTAAAACATATTATAGGTGAAAATGAAGATTACTTATTTTAATGTTTTCATAACACTATTAGTTTGTAGTTAAAAAAAGTTTTATAAATATAATATAATACATTGTTTTTTATAAATTGGTTTTGATTGAAAATAAAATATAATTGAGCTTTCGTGAAGAAAAATGGTGTCGCTATTATAAACGAGATAAGCGTAGGCATTTAGATAGTGCACTGGGTATACGTGATTCGTTAGAAATAATCTTATTTCACTCTTCGTCCTATTCAGACAATATTATTTATCAATACAACAATTATAATATAATATTGTACTCACGTTCTCCAGTCGACTCCATTCTGGATGCGGTATTAACGGTGTCCCCGAAAAGACAGTAGTGCGGCATTTTTTGGCCAACAACGCCAGCGCATACGGGCCCTAAAAATGTCCCAAAAGTAATTGAAATCATAAAATCAATAAGTACTATTACAATTTAAAATACATATATTTTCTTAAAAATAAATTTAAAAGGAGAAATCATTGTTACATTGTTATAAATAATGACGGTAATACAAAATAATGAATCGTTGCTAAAACATAATTGTTTTTAAACCATAGTACAATGCAATTTAACGACTATTATAATATTATATTATTACAAACTCAAGTACAGTATTTTTTTCAAAATATTATGTTATTTATTTAAACGCATATTCCATGTTAATTGCTGTAGAGTTTAATTTTTTAGAACTTATTTTGTTGATTTAATCAGTGGAGCTGTAAAAATTATAAAATCATAATATTAAAATTATTATACAGCCGTAGTTTATTTGATTAATTTATAAAAAAAAAAAAATGAATCACCTAATCATACATAAATACATAATATAATATTAACTAATAAGTAATATAGGCTGAATTTTTGTATGATCTGTTTCGAGATGAAATAATAAATGAGTTTTAATATGAATAAGCGAGCGTATAATTTATCGTAGTCTATACCTGTATGAATTCCGATACGAACTTTGAGTTGAGCATCGGGCTTATGTTGGATCGTGAACATTTGGACGGCGTCTAGAATAGCTAAAGACATGAGTGCGATTTCTTTGGCATGGTTGTCGCCGTTTCTCTCTGGCAATCCAGAAACAACCATGTAAGCGTCCCCGATTGTTTCGACCTAACAATCAATTTTTTTGTGGTTATTTATTATGGACCGGTGAGCTATTTACATAATATTATTATTGCAGTATATAAAAATGCGTGGCAGGCGTAGCATTCGGCGCTTATAGTGTTGTCCGTGGAGGTAATATTTTTACGCAGAGACGAAATAATATTATTATGAAGTGGTTCCGCTATTGCAGCGAATAGCGATATAATATCGCCATGGTCGAAAAGTTGGTAGGTACCTACGTCACGTACAGGCTACTGTACTAAATTCCACTGTATGAAAAGCGTTTGGAATAACAATAAAACTATTTTGATTATATTTACACATAAAAAGTGATTTAAATGAGATAGGTACATAGGTAATAAAATATTATAAATTAACACAAAACACTTTTCGTTAATATTAAATTTGTATCATGTTCTGACCGTAACATTAATAAATTGTAGTAGATTATATTATGAAAATATTTCTATTTTTTAGCGTATTACCTTATAAACGTCGTAGAACCCAATGATCCGGTCGAACGTGCTGTACAAATCGTTTAAAAGGTTTACCACCTGAAAGTCAAAATAATAAAATACATGAGATGGTTGTCATAATAATATAACCTGTTGCAGTAGGAGCAACACATTTGTTTAAATAGTACAATATAAATTACCTGCATCGGAGAACTCTGAGCACAAAGGACGGTGAAACCAACGATATCGCTAAAGTACACTGTGACGTTTTCAAATTGTTCGGGCTTGACCATTTCGCCGGCCATCAGTTGTTGAGCAACTGGTCTGGAAAAACAAAAATATTCAAAGAGTTATACGATCAAAATTCTCAAGAATAATATTGAAAATAATATATTATCATTTTCAAACAATCAATTGTCAATGTTATATATAATTTTTATGACCTGGGTAATACTTGAAATAACAACTCTTCCGATCGACGTTTTTCTTGGCTCAACTGGTCGGTTTTCTCTTCGACCAGGGCTTCCAAGTTATTTGCGTACTGTTCCATTCTCAGCACCAAGTCATCCATTAAATTTTCGCAATATCCCCTGTAATTAAATAGTTTCATTGAGAAATGTTGCACTGTTATATAGCTATTATATTGTATAATACTCGGACGTTAAACTAAATATTACACAATATTATAGGTATATAATATCAAGCGTGTGTTTGTTGATGAATATATATTTTTTAAACCAAGTATGTAGTTAATTGTAACTTTAAATAAGATTATTAGAATTCATAACTTGTGGTATCCTGTGTCTTTTTGTCAAGATTAATATAGTTTTACTTTTTAACTGCAATGTTTTAAATATCATGTCAACATGGCTATCTCAAGAAATGTTGTTCAAACATTTTCCGTAGCTCACACGGTGCTTTCTTGATAACTAAAAATAACATATTATATATTTACATATATATTTACTTATTTTTTCATCATTGATATATTCTGATCTACACAATAATTATTGATCTAAGACTCGGAAGACGGTAAATATTGAATTCGATAGCTTTCCTCTTTTTCCACGTTCAACTTTAACATATATATACTTCTTCGCCCTCTTGTAGGTCACAATATTTATTGTACAGACGGGTTCTTATTTATATATAGGTGACTCTCGCTGTTTGTCTCTTGCCTATAATTTCCGGTCTCATAACACGTACAGATAAGTTCGTGGTTTCCTCCTTTTCAACATCGTTTTGACGGATTGTTTTTCACGTTCTCTTACCAGTCTAGTAAATAATAACTGTCTGTCTGTCTGGCTTTATGTTTATTATTTTGCTAGGCGTTCGTGGCGCTCGCGTAGATAATGTGTTCGTAAAATTTCCGACATTTACATTGGGCAGAGTCGTGGTTCTGCGAATAAATACCTGCAGCAGTTAGTACAAGGCACATAAATGTTTGTTTCCTGTGAACAGGAAACCACAATATTACGAATCCTTAACGAATATACAGGCGTAGTCGAGTATAATATTATATAACCTACTATACAACCTACCTGTGCCAACTCGAATAGGTACAAATTAAATAGGTGAGAAAAAATAATAACAGTCGTTCATCACTTACGTAGAATTTAATAATATAATTGAGATATATTATTGTTACCTCGTGATTTGTCGGACGATACTTCGCATGATGTCGAAGCCCGGTCTCTCTTCGGGCACGTCATTCCAACATCTCTGTATAAGTTCGGACAATGGTTCCGGGCAATCGTGTCCAGATATGTCGGGACGGAAATATGGTTCTTCGCGCAACTCGACTCTTTCCAAAATTTCTAACGTCATATTTATAATGAATAATATTATTATCACAAAAAATATGTTGTTTAAAAACGACAGCAATAATAACTCGCAATTATTCGTATTACATCGTATTTGATGTTCGATAATAGTTTAATAATTTATTGACTTGAAAAAATTAAGTGGTGGTGGTCGAATAGTTAATAATTAATATGCAGTGAATTTCATTGAGTGCGATCACTGGGTTATATAATTATCCTTTATTTGAGTTAATAAAAAAAAAACTATAACTCATATGTACAACTTATTCAAAATTTAAATCATACGTTTCTCATGTTTAATTAACGTTGTAATGGTGTGAATCATCATTTCAATAATCACTGTGTAACGGATAATTGAATCACTTTTATAGCTTTTAAGGCTTTAAAAGTTAAAATCAGAGCTGATGGTAATCATAATATAACATTGTTGTATCATAACGTGACACGTGTCAAAAAAACGTCACATTGGAAGCTTTTGGTTGTTCCATATAAGATATAACGGCCGACACCATATAATTATATTTCATCACGAAATAAAAATTTCTAATATGTGTTTTGTTTTTAAGGTAATAGTAAAAATAATTATGCGATATTCAAACGCAATCAATTATTGATATTTTCTTTTCATTTATTATGTTGAATGGAATATTATTAGTATAAATTGGTCAATAGAATCAAAATTACCTACCATATACAATGTGATCACAATATCAAGAGGAACTCACTAGCTGTAGTTGGTCATATTCATATTGATCATTGGTAGGTATATGATATTTCAATATGTGCACATATATTTTTGTGTCCCCGGTCTCGGCTTTTCATCTTAAATAATTTACCTCACGACAATTTATTCATCGCAAATAAAAGATCATAAGGTCTCTAGTTCATTGTAGTAACAATTTAACGACACAATATTTATCACATTGTAGGTATATAACGCAGTATTTTAATACTAATAGGTATAAATTGTATTATTTATGAAATATTAAAAGGAAAATAATAAAATACAAGCATGAATTATTACATTAAAAGAAAAATAAATAACAACACAAAATGAAGTCTAAATTACCTACATAATATACAAAATTATAATGATAAAAACAATTTAAGCCTTTCAACTTACAATAGTATATTATTAAATATCTATATTTTATTACTTAAGACTTATTAGCTTACAATATTTGAAATTCTTTGTCAATAATGTCTGAATATTCACCTACCTTCATCAAGTCATCACATTACAAAAATAGATTTCAGATAATATACTACAGAAAGTTATACGAACAACGAAAAATAGCGATTGGGGTTCACATGTGTCAGTTAAAATGTTCATTATGACTGAATCATTTCTACTGACCATACTTTTCATTGAACAAATCGTTCGTCGTGTGAACTCGATACGATACTGTATAATATTATGATCGGTGATTTACGATCAATCATTTTACGATAAATTGGTCTTTGTGATCAATTTTCATTCGGTAAAATACTAAAATGATTGCGATTTATTGTCGTGCGGTGAATTATTTACGACGAATTTACGTAGGTATACCTCATACACCTTATACCAAGGTCTATGGTATACCTACCTATATTTATATATTAGCTATAAACAGTATAAACCAGTCATCAGTACGCTGAGGTACAAGAATTTTCTAAAAGCTACTCACGGGGTATGGTCATTTTACTGTTTAAACATAAACATTTTATAAAAAATATTATTATAACTTTCATTTTTATTTTTCAAAGACAAAAAGTTATAAATATAGGTAATAAATTGTTCTTCAACTAACATAAACTATCAGACACTAAGTCTTCCTCAATTAAAAATAATAAATAATTTTAGAGGTTTCCAATCATAAATCTATAAATATTTTTTAAATTTACGTAAGCATATCGCATGTATTATATGTTTTTAAAGTTTACCTTGTGTCGTTAAGTCGTTTTTGACAAACTCGTAAGGTCCACCACGTACAACTATTTCTTCTAAGACAATGGCAAAACTGTAAACGTCTCCTTTTTGGGTAGCTGGTATTAAGTTACTAGTGTGTTCGGAAAGAAGTTCTGGAGCTACCCACAATAGTTCTTACAGAAATAACATAATTTGTACAATTAATTAATACAATTTAAATGTTTACTTTTAATCCACTGAGTTATAAAAATAACAATGTGATGTCCTAATAATCACAAATATATAGATCATAATATAGGTAATTAAATTTTAATAATTATATAAATTGATTTTAAATGTTTTAGCCTTTAAGATAGAACTATAAAATTATTGTCAAACACTGCCAAAATTAAAGTTATATTTTCTACAACTTTTGTTTTAACAATGTTTTTGAAAGATATGATATAAAATAAATTCAAATGTTAAATTATCATTTAATAAAGTTAATAATACTTAATTCAATTGTATTTTTAAAATTCACCTTAATATGTAATTGTTTAAAATTTTAAAATTTTACGTAATTGGAATTCTAAGTAATAATATTTTAGTGCAGATATTATAATCACCGCTAGTTCGAAATTTATAAAAATGTCATTCATTTTTATCAATTTTAATGCCCACATGATTTTTTATTTGAAACTTTATTTTGATTAAGAAACATTATTGTAATATAAAGAGGTTGGAGGATATAAAAGTAAAAACAAAAATATTTATAAACAGCAATATATTATAAGTTAGGTTTGCAATATTAATTGTATTTCATTTTTAATTTTAATTTTTTTAACTCTGTTTAATTAAAACTTAAAAATGTTATATTATGACATTTCACGATAGTATTATAGATTGTCTAAATATATGGATATACCTAACAAATAGTTTTTTTTTAAATATTAATTTTAAATTTAAATGACATTATTTAAAAGAAACATGTTCATGGCGTGACATAATATGACATGATCTTCTATATTATCATTCCCAGACCTTTTTTTTCATTTTAAATTCCTCATTCTAGCTTACTGTGGTAGTAGACACTATCGTGTATAACTTCTGAAGGTGTAGTGAGCGTCCGTAGCCCAAAGTTGGACAACTTAAGTACGAATCGTCCATCGATTAAACAATTGCTGGATCGTAGTTTTCCATGTACACCCACTTCACAACTGTGTAAAAATGCCATACCCTGTAACAGACAAGATCAAGGAAATTATCAGTGCAATGCAACAATTTATTAAAATCACATCGAATCAATACACTATTGAAAATAATGTTTGATGAACTACATGATATAATAGGTACCTTGACAATGTCGTGTATCAATGACATTCTAAAGTTCCAATCCAACCTCAGAGCGTCGTTTTCTAAGACATCTTTTAAACTTCCTTTCGGGCAATATTCGGTAAGTATAAGCACTGTAGGACAATGAATACACGCGCCAATGAAACGTACTGTATTTTCATGTGTTACGTCACGTACCTATTTAAAAATTTACCAAATTTAATTTTATCTAAAATAAATATGTTATAAGATCTAATTCAGAATCCTAAAAACTAGCAATACAATTCCAATTAGAGAATATGAAAGTTATTGAAAGTACAAACTGATATTTAACTATATTTAAAATCAAACCAAATAAAACAAAATTATCATTATATTAGTGCATTGTACATGCACTTAAAACTCATATGTAATACACTGATAGAGGCCAACGACCAATGCAGTTGAGGTCTTGTATTTATAAAAATAACAAAAAAAATCATTAAATTAACTGTCGTAACATGTATTTAGCTAATACGAAGTTAAGGTAGGTAACAAATAATATTTTTATAAGTAATGTAACATTAACGATGTATAAGTATTTCTATAACTGTGTATTAAGATTGTTAGAATGTTTTCTATTAATTTTATTGTTAAATTATAAACTTTATTTAAACTCTGTGAAAACTATACCTATAGGGCTATAGGTATTGATTTATATTTTAAATCCATACCATTCTTGGTAGTTTTAATTGGTAAGTACATCTGTTGATCAAAATATATATTAAAATAAATTACATTAATGAAAGCAAAACACTTCTACAAATTAAATATAGATTTTAGTTAACAGTCTTATTCAATGCACGTTTTAAGGGATGCTCTTGAGGGTAATTAAAATTATTTGACGACAGTGTATATGTAAATTATAATTAATTTACTTACTTGTTTAATTTCCCATAAAAGTTTTTTGTTTAAGTCGACTTTTTTCTTGACGACTTTCTTTATCGCTACCCTAGATCCCTGCAATAAAAAGAATATAAAATATTAAGAGAAATCATTTAGAAAATTGGTTTTTGTTTACCTTGTAAATACCGACTGTGGTGTAAACTTGTGCCGGTGGCAATGACGAGTTTGAAGTGTCAGACCTTCGCCGACAGATTAATTTCTCTTGCAACGCCGGTTCGAATATCTATATGAAAATAATTAGAAAGGTTAACACGAAAAGGCTTTTAAAATAATAAGAAAAACACCGCAGTGGTCTTATAAACGGACAGCTTTTCGTAATAATACTGATTAGAATGTTTTATTATTTTTTCATCAAACGATCATCATGTATCGACACGAAGGTTTTAAAATCACACTAAATTCCTACATAATATATTATATACATACATTTTATAAAATAATACGTAGGTACATGTTAGTTCAGCTTCTATGACAGGGAATCACCAAATGGACCAAATGGTATACCGTAAGGTACACCACTATACTAACCTAATACCTGGCCAGGGCCGGATTAAAAGTTAAAGGCACCCCTTTATTTTCCGATATCAATCGTAATTTGTCTTGGCAGACACGTAACTAGGACTACACAATTAGGGTAACCTAATAATAGCTAAAAATGTTCTTAATGGCCAACATTTACTCCCCCCCCCCTATATGTATAGTCGGTAAAGAAGAAAATAATACAGAAACAAACACAATGAAACTCAATTTTCAATATTACATGTTAAATTAAAAGTAATCAATTTAACAATAACAAGTAATAACAATGGTCACCCAGTTTCGCAGTTGTAATAAAATAAATAATTGTACTCTTTATAATATATTATTATATTATTATACCTACCATTATTTGTTATGGTTTATTAAAGTAGGAAATCGGCGAGAAATATGATACTACGTATACATATTATTATGCATATAATACTCATAATAATTACCATGGTACCCACACCAAGCATTGGTGTTAAGGTGGGAAATGCTGAATTACTGAAATATGAATGCGGATTGCGGGCGGTTCATGCGACTTTGTAATAATTAATATATATGCATAAATTGTTATTGTATTCTACGTTAACATGACGAGTACGACAAGTATCTATGAATGATTTATATTCTGAGTTCTGACAATTTTACTTGGTGGTTCGAAAATCGAATTGCGTCTGATGCGATAAATATTTTAAGCTGTTATGTTCATAATATATTTTGTAATCGTCGTGATACACAGTGACAAAGATAATTGTGTAACTATAAGAAATATCATAATAGAAATTTTAAAATATGGTTTAACTTTTTTTACTCAATTATTTGAGCCTTTGGTATTTTAATAATATAATGGGCTGGTCTGTAAATATTTTGGGTGGCCGGGCCACCCCTTACCTACGTGACTGTGTCTAAGAATTAAATAATTTGCAATGTATTATCATAACCGTAGATACAATTTTATATTGCAAATATTTTTTTTATTTAGGTACAGCATGAAAGACTTGAGATTTCATTTTATATATGGTGCTCTGTTAAATGTTAATATTATGTTATGTATATCCGGTCATGTATCTGACAATTTTTTTGCTACATGGAAAAAATGTAGTTTTTAAATTATTATTTTTATAGTGAATTAAATGAGGTTTTCATTTGATTTTTTGATTCTGCTTTTACTTTCTTTGGTCAAATATTTACATTGAATTTTGATGGCCTCCGATAAATTCCCAAACTTTAACGTGGCTCTTTTAGAATATTAATTGTTGACCGCTGTTTTAAGTTTGATTTAGTTTGAAGTTTATCAATTATTATAATTATTATAACAATCTATCCGATGAGAGAATATTCTTGGATATATATTTTCTTATATTATGGTTTACATAAAGTACTTGAACTCTGGGAATAAAATATTTGTATTAAGTTATGGATTTTATTTTATTAATTAGGTACTTCAACAACCTTAACATAATAAAATAATTTACCATGAATAGAATTTTCAAGAATTTATATATACTTGTGCAGTATATAACAACAGTATATAATATATTATGCAGAATGCTAGAAAAAAGTATTGAAGGTAGTGTACAGTTTTATATTAACATCGAAAGTACGAACTACGATTTTCAAGGTTAGGAAAAGTTACTTATTATAAATTTGAGTTACCTAAGTAAGCTCAAAATAAAATAAAATAAAATAAAGTAAATAATTCGTTATTGATGTTGATAAAGAGTAATTTTATAAAATCATAAGTCCAAGGATGTGAATTAGAAGCACATTATTTTTTCTACAAAATAAAATATAAAATAATTTGACTTAAAAAAAATAACCTAGATTATAAATTATTGTTATTTTCTTAAAAATAACGACGGACGGATTGTGCAAAAAAACAATGAATTATTAAAATATAAAAAAATATCTACAATACATATTTATACATAATGCACGAGCACATGTTATTGAATCTAATTCCTTCTCTGAAATAATAAAATAACAGATGAGAATGTATTAAATTCACAGACAATATTGATGATAACCAAATTAAATTAAAATAATATAATGTATAAACCAATCAGCAAGATATCAAAATATGTTTAAGCAGGGTTCGGAAAAAAATAATGTTTTTCTATTTTAAACAAAATAATTTTTTATTTTTCGACGATTGAAAAAAAATATTTGTTTTAATCATGTTTTCAACCAATAGGTAGGTTCCAACTAAATCGGTCAATACAGAAAACTCGATAATATGATTTACTTAAAAATATATCCTATATAATCTAGTCCAATTATTAAATTAATTATTCTGGTTAAGTTTTAAAACTAATAAAACAGAAATATTTTACGTACAAAGTCAAGTTAGATATGCAATTTATTTTGCTATTATAAGGTATTGGGTATCGTGAGAGTTTTTTAACATTTAAAAAATGTTATAAGTAACTACCTACTAATTGGGTGATTTTTATTAACAATTTAAATTATTAATAATAGAGGAAAAATAAATCTGAGTTATAATATTTAGTCATCTACTAACAACATACACAAATTTATATAATTAATTGTTTTTGTTGAAAAAAAATAGTATTTAAATAATGATATTATTTTTATATTTTAATAGGTACTTTTAAACATAATGTAATAGAACATGCTTTATCCATTTTGTTTTTAGACATACAATGTTTTATCTCAATTGTATAAAATATATTTTAATAGAAGGTTTTAAAACAAAATATTTAAAATTGCGAACCCTGTGCTTAACACATTTATATTTATATATTTTTTAAATTTTGGACAGTCATATATATATATATATTTGACACAATTTCGATTATTGACCTAAGACTGATCCTGCTGGAATAGAAATAACATAAGTGATAACCTTAAAGTGTTGACTTTTAAAATAATATGTATTTTTAGTATATATAATTCATGATTTATTGGTACCGTTTTAAGTAGTTAGTTCATAATGCAGATTTATTGATTTTGCGTTATAAATTAGCAATAAATTGCTTACATAATATTATGTTTAACGTATTTTGGAGCCACAAAACCCGAGCCCCAGTAATTCGTAATATTGGAATAGATTTAAAAATACACTTGTACGTGACACCAACCCCTAAATAATAATAAGTGAGATAGAAATAATAGATGAGATCGTCGAGGTTTTAATATAACATATCATGTGGAGCCTAAGTAATATGTACCACAATTACAATAGATAACGATGAAAATATATATCTAAGCATGTTTCTAAAAATATATTTTTTAACACACGAAGTGCATTACCTCAGTTGGTTTCTGTAGAGCCAAGCGAGATGAATACGGTTTGCTGACTTCAATCAATACTTCTTCTGGTCGTACTCTCCAACTCATATTGTTTAAATCCGCTGCGAGTTTAAGCTGTCTGTTAGGTAAACGGAAAAATTATTTTATCGACCAATAATTCCAATGTTTATTTTGATTCACTTGGCCAGAGGATTTTATTGTAATATTATTTAGTGCGTACCTGTTAACGATGAAAGCCAATACGGTGACGAATGAAATGAACACAGTGAAAGCAATCAATGCATACAACATTATATAGTAAATATCTGTGTGTAAAAATCAATATGAAATTAGACAATTTATTAATTAAAATAGGAGATTAATGTTAATAGAATGTGCTTATAATAATTGAGTGTATTAGGTGGTTACTTAAATAATCATTATAAATGTTTTTTTTTCACATGATTAACTCTTTATATATTTTTTAATATTGTATTCTATACAATTGTTATTTTGTTATGTCATTCAAATAATTGTTGAGCTGTAATAGTTAAACTAAAAGCTAATAAAAAAAAAAAAAAAAAAATGTTAAATTTAAATCGGAAAAAAAAGTAAGACACTGATTTTTGCCTTTGTACATTGTGAAACAATGTATAATTTTTCTAATAAAAACCTTACTCGGACTATAACCATTCATTTAAATCATCAGTAGATATCTATAGTATATACCAGATACCTTAACAAAAAAATTTACTGTCGCTGGCGTCCAGGAATTTGTAAATAGGACAGGCTTGAGAGTTAAATCAATAAAACCTTGTAAACATATTATTATGAGGATCAAAAACATTTTTTTTTTTTTCAAAAGTTTAGTTAATACAGCTGTAACTAGTTTGAAATATGGTTTGATTTCTTAATAAAAATAAAAGCTATGGTGAGGCACTGAGGTGGCTTTATATTTAGATAAATATAATAAGAAATCTATCCAATAGGCCTAAATAACTAATAATATGGTTCCGTAGCTATTTTAAATATTTAATCCACGATTAGTTCTACCCAAATCAAAACCTAGTTTCCAAAACCCGACACAAAAGTGTAGTCAGAAATATCCAGTGAAGTTTTACAGTTGAAACGTATGTGATTTTACAGTTTATTACTTTTCAAATAAATGTCCTTACTATAATACTCTACTCTTATTAGTTATTACATAAGTAAAAAACAAGGAATAATTAAGATATGGAATTTTAATTCTCAATTTTTTAAAAACTACTTTTTATAATCAAGACATTTTGTTGCCATCTGTTACAAAAACTAAACAATAAGCTCAATGGATAAATTAAAATAAATTATAATATTGAATAAATAAATTTTTAAAAGCCAGTATAATGTAGACTATTTTAACAATAGACTATTCAATTTTGAGAAATTTGTGAAATTTATAAAATGTTTAAATATAATATATAATACTTAGTATACCTAAAATGTTAAAATTGAACTACTAATTTATCATGTGAATAAGTTCAATTAACACATAGCTGTAAGTTGGTACAAGAAGGGTCATTGTCAAAAAGAACCATTGTTGAGAAATTATATATTCAAATTTTTTAAAAAAATATAATAGTTATGGGTTATACGTTAATACCTAGTTTTGGGATTTTGATGATTACATTTATTATTCATGCTTAATTTAAAGAAACATTTGTATTTTTCCAAACAGAAAATGTATTAATTTTATTTTGACAATAGTCTTGGATAGGTAATATTATATAAATCTGATAGTTTATTAGTATCTGACATTGGCAAAAATAAAAATAAAAATAAACAATTTTTTAATAAAACAACTTAACTTTTTTATCTAATAATAACAATCTAATAATAATTATCAAATTGCACATAATGTTCATAACTTTTATCGATTAATGTAAAAATTACCAATGTACCTACTAAGTTGGCCTTCTGATTTAGAGACACTGACCATTGTATCCATTATTTTGCATTTAGAATTTATGTATTGTCTTATATTTAACACATTTTATAATTCTTATTTATCTATTGTATTAACAAAAGATGAAGATAATCACAAAATAATGATATTGCATGTAAAATATTCTTAATTTTTAAAAACGGCATTGGCTATTTTTGGGATCAGGCCACAGACAGTATTATGTAAATTAAATTTATTCTTAATACAAGTGGTATATTTTAATGATTAACATTATATTATGAACCATCATAAATTGAGTTATTTAAAGTAGAACTTATACTGTATTGAAAAAGAATAAATATTTTCACTGTAACGCACCCCAAATTCAATTTAAATTCAATTTTCAAAAAAAAAAATTAGTTGCAATATGTTGCTAAATATGTTAGCATTCAGTTGTTATTATAGTTCTTATAATTTAATTTACAAACCATCATTTTAATTACGCTTTAAATATTCCCGAGATTTTAATCAAATCAGTGTGACTTTTTGGCACGATTGTCAGAAATACAACTGCAAATGGAACAATGTTTATAAAGTGATTTTTAAAAATATAAAATATATTTATTTTTAATAATATTATTATTATAACTATTTTTATAATTATTATAAATTATAAAAAATGTATATTATATTATTATTTGGGATTTTATATAGTTAAAATTAAAAAGTAATTTTTTTATAAGTAATAATATTAATAATAAACAATAAAATGTAGGTACATTATTGTTATTATTTCACGTGATCTCTGAGCTAAGCTTTTAGGACCTCAGTGACCTACATATTTACTACAAAAATAATATATAGTGTATTTGTTAGAAAGCTCTTAAATATAATTATTATGACTTAAGTATTGAAATACACTACTGGTTCGCCTAATTCCCAGATTGCTATATTTTATCATATAAAATAATCCTTGTCCAGAATTTTTTTTAGTCTAGAGAAATCGCTGCAACAAAAGATTCAAAAGTTTGTCGAATGAATCGACATTAATAAGGATTTAAATCTCTTGAACCGTATATATTATTAATTATTTGTTTAAATATCTGCTTTGGTAAATGTATTATAGGTATCGTATTTTTTTTTAATATAAGACACTATGAAGTAAAAAATATTGTCGATGTGGTTTTTATTATTTTATCGCTGACGGAGCAAATTTGATGAATTCGAAATAAAATACGAATTTGCGACGGATGAAGTTATATCCATGTGCAAGGTCTATACGCAACAAATGTCCTTATGGTTTTGCTTTATTTTTATTAAAATCGTTACTTAGTATAATTATAACATTTTTGTTAATCGGATTGCACCGACCAAGTGATAGGTAGGTACTGGGTGGTACGTTTTCTCCCGAAATCGACCTTTTCCTTTCGCTCAAATCAGATAACTGTGTGACCTTTCGATTAGCACAAAAAACAAATTTTATAATTTAATTATAATTTTATAAACACAGATTGTCGGGACTGCTTTTTAAAATGTTTACTCGCATCTAAAATATATGGCCAGCTAAAATAATAATTTATCAGTTCTAATTAAAGCCAAGCATAGTCAATAATTATTATGTTCATTACTTCAGTAACTTAAAACCAGAACGGCTAACAATGCAACCGTAATATTGTTTTGAAAATATAAAATATTAGTGGATTAGATCATTGTTTCAGATTCTAAAAGGAGCGATGAATCTATTGATTTAAAATGAAGTGTGTTTTTTGATATTGATTTTTGTTTCAAAATTTCAAATACTTTTACAAATAATCATGAACTACAAAAAAAAAAAATACGAAATTCGTTAAAATGAAAATTATTATTTGGTCTTCATTCAAAATCGTTTTTCATATACCATATTTGGTAGGTTTATCATGAATTTACATAACATATATACATCATAAAAACAGTTTACAACGTAAGACCGTTATAGTTAAATTCAGCAAATACTAAAAACCAAAAGGTTGCTCGTAGTTCTTTTTATTTTTTTTTTGCAAAAATAGCAAAAGGTGAACCTATACACAAATGTATATATATTTACCATGCTACCACTAGAGCTTAATTTATTTATATTAAGCGTACGCCTGAAGCAAAATGAAAATTTTCAAACGACGAAGACTAATAATAACTTTGAATATTTCTAAATATTTGTTTTAAAACCAATTGACCGTCTTTTTTTTATCACTGTAAAACATATCTTAATCTGAGAAATAATTTGAACCAGTCCCGTAGTATTTACATTCCCGCAGTTCTTACTGGTTAACCCTAACTCTAACGTTAAACTCTAGCTCATGTATACCTCCCTGATGACGTCGGAAATATCGAAATGCAACATGCAAACACCAATGTACATGATTTGATAACCTTTATGCTATACCTGGTGATCCATTAAACGGAAAACCTTCGTTATTTCAAAAACTATTTAAGTTTTTATATATACCTATTTATTTTACATTATTGTATAAGCAGTTAAAAAAAAATATTTTCTTATACAAATTTTATTTTTGCATTTTTTTAACGACCACATCCATTTTGATTCCATATTCCAAAGTGGAATATTTTTCGATCTATTACGAAGTATAAACATCACATTTTTGATGAGTAGCTTATGAGTTATTACTTGATAAATGATAATTATTTCAAGTTAGCGTGTTAACTTGTAAGCGGCGTGGAATGTACAGGCGTACATAGGCAGGTACACCGCAAAATACTGGTTTACAGTTCTCATCTAAATTAGATTTGTATAGATTGAAATATTACCAATAATATTATATGTTGTATTTTAAAAGAGTAAACACTTAAACAATTATAACAATAAAAATTAGTGAATATATAAATTTTTTCCAAAAATGTTTTGTGATAACTAACAATAATATGTAAAAGAAATATTTACAAAAACGTTTGTGTTTTCTGAAATAATGCGTATCTTATTTTAAATGGATCACCTAGAACGTATATGATTTATGATATTAAATTTAAATTTCCGCTTTTAATATGAATATGATACAGTCTTACAGAGGTATAATTTTAAAACATCCTACAAAAAAATAAAGTGTAATACTTCTAAAAATGAAATTATAATATTAAAACCTATAATAATGAAGAGTAATGATGCTACTGATGATTTATAATGAGAAGTAATATTTATACTATGATATTATTTATTTTTTCTTAGGTGAGATGGATAAGGGCTAAGCTCCCTTAAAAAGTCTTCCCCTTTCCCACGTATGGCATATTTGAATCTAATTTCGAGTGAAATATTGATTAATCGTAATCTATAATATTATATCATTACAATATTATGTGTGCAGTGGAAATAGGAATGTAATCACCTCTAGAGTCGCAGGTTGGTCCGTTTCCCAGGAACCCGCAGACCGGGACATGTTTAGGTGGTCCGTCCGATCCGCCGGGCCAGTGGATGTGTTTGCCCACAACCGGGCTGTAGTTCCTCGCCTCCCCGTAGTACTTGGCCACCACCTCGAACCTACCCGTGATTGGGTCCAAGTCCAATATCGCGTAATCCGCATCCCTGTCGCCGTTCTCATCGATCCTTACTCGGCCCGTGACACCTTTTCACATCACAACGACAACAACAACAACAACAAGTAATAAATAATAATATATATATATATATAAATTGATATATACATAGTGTACATTATGTACTTAACGATATTATAAATTCCGTCCCTCTTACGATCCACCACCTACCGGCTACCCCTAAACCATATCACCCCGCAACAGGACCATCTCATCGTCTACAAAAACTGATCACGCGATCTCATCGTTATCTGACAGAAATATTATTATATATTGTCAGTTGTCACGAGGTTGGTGGTGTGTGTGCTTGTGGGGGGGTCTTTGTTCTATTATTGTAAAGGTTGTACTGCAGTTGTAGTCGAATCGTCCAAAAATGTCCAAAAGTACAAAATAAATATAATATGTTTACACAATTTCACATTCCAAGCTAAACATACATTGTTATAGAAAAATACGCGCGGGAATCGTGTACCTACTATACCTACATCAATACGAGTATTTTGGGCTTCTAAAATGTCTCACCAACCTCGTTAAATATAACTCGTGATAGGCAAAAACGATGTTTGTTTCTTCTTCGATTTCGCATTCATACGGCTTATGAATATTGTCACTAATAATATGATAGGTAAGTATGGTGGATTTGGATTTTTTTTGAGTGGGATCATAAAATGTGGAAGTATATTTTTATTATAAAATAAAAACAAACTTAAGGTATAGGTACCTAAGTAAATATAATGTAGTCATGTACCTACATTTAAGTAGCGAATAACTTATACCTAGTCTAAACATTACTATAAATATGTTGATTATCAATTTTAATTTAAATACATATTTTTATTATTTGGCGATCGATCACTGCACGAAATTCACAAAACTTGGTGCCACATTACTATATGTCACAATCGTATCGTCTGATATTATTAGTATTTTTTTAAGTGCTAGAATAAAAATATAACATTTAAGATGTCCACTAATTTCTGTAAATCCGGTAGTTGAACAAAAATAAATAATTTACGATGCGTAAAATAAACACTAAACAAGATGTGTCATATACCCATAACACCCCTTCTCCCCTTATGTATACTGTGGTACTGCTGTTGTTTGGTAATCCTACTGCAGGTTAACCTATACCTATAATGTCCGATGTCTAATGTATGCTGAAAAATATGTTATGGTACTCAATAAGTATGCTAATTAAGCGAAATGTTTGGGTTACGTATGCTGCCTACAGTCTTATAATATAATAACAGTATTTTTTACATCCCATAACTTTCAAAATAATGTATGTTTTCATTTTCTATAAATACTCAAGTATTAGATAAATAATAAATAATCAATTGTCTGTTGGTTATATGTAATAGATAATAATATACATTTTTTAAAATAATATTTTTTTACTATAGATATTCATAGTACATAAACATAATATTATGTGTACTTGCAATTTGTTAACATATGTTTTTGTTAGTTATATTTAATTGCAATAACTTAAGTTACTATTTCATATGTAATCTTCTAATTAATACTTCATATTATCGTATCAAACTTCTATTATGCTTTGGACTGTCCGTTTTTAATAAATAAATAACCACATTATTTTATACCTACGGTCTATACAAGTATAATTGATATGCTTGATATAGACTACTTGATGAAATTAATTTACGACGTAACTGGTAGTATTTTACTTAACGAGTAGGTACCGAATTTAGTATATAATTATAATTAGCGTGGCTTTAGGAAATATCGATTGAATTACGTTTTCACAATTTACCAAACGGATGGAATGATAGTTAGCTATACAATTTTACACGTGAATGCCCAAGAATGCTACTAAGAGCAACAGGTCCTAAGAGTGACAGGTGACATAGTGCAATACCACTAATAACGTCCGTCTCAGATTAAACAACAATGTACCCAATATTTTCAGAATATTATTTCAAATTAATTTATTTTGATCATAGAATAATGAAGTTGGGTTAAATAATTAGGATATATTTATTATGATGTAGCGTATGTTAGATGCTCTCTGTAAAAAACGTCAGTATTAAATATAATATAGATAATTAATTAATCATATAATAATATTTAAAACTAATCATAGTTTTCCAAATGTAATTTCTAATTATATGTCATCTTTTCTTTCTAAAATGTATTATTCATATATATTATATGTTTATATTAAAAATTGTTGTACATTAGCCACTTGGTGTGTTGATTTAATAAAATAAAATAATACAATACATTTTATGCAGCGTATATCATTTAGAAAATGTATTAGCGAATTCTAAACCATCTTACCGCTGAAAGTTCTGTTCCACATCAAACTGGTGATTGTCTTGCCGTCTTTGATGTTTTGTTTGTTGGTCAGAGTTTCGTTCATCGCCATGCCGAGTAAATGTACTCCGTCGTAAAATGCTCCGACAAAAAAATTTACCTAAAATAATAATAAAATTGACCTTTAAACTATCATCTCATCGTTCGTCCGACGATCGTTTTTTTCGATATCTTCATTGTTATTATTTAGTTTGATATACTCACTTCTTCGCTCTCGGACAGCGTGTAGTTATAATTTTCCAGGGCCTTTTGCTTGACCAGCTTAGAGAAATTGTGAAATTGTAAATTGGCAGGCTTAAGCAGAGACACACGTAACAGTGCTTGGTAAGCTTTTCTGGCGGCCCCATCTTCACTGTCTCCCGCTGACCATCCGTGTTCGCCCCAATAAGAGCCCTTGAAACGAATTAATGTTTTGAATGCCACTGGTCGGAAAATAAAAAGAATCGAGAAGACAAACGTGTTCGAGAGGTAAATCTAGACGGTGAGATTTTCATGTCACTAAGATAATATTATAACATCAGAAAGTACGTTTGAAGAGGTTTTTTTTCCTTTTTATATTGATTGTTTCTATCCCGAAACCGTTGTGTAGACATTCATTATAATATAATATTAAACTTATGTTGGGGAATTATTGTACTCGCTTTTTTCAAGGTAGAATTCAAGTACAATTATTATTGAGGGAACGGGTTTAAAATATATTGAAATAACTAAATACGACATTTATTTTTTTATATAGGTAGGTATATACTATAACTATATATCTATATAATAATATATCAATATCTGTACCGTTTGATAGTCCTACAGTTGATGGGGATTTTTCCTACCAGTTTTTTTTATAATTTTCTTTTAAAATAACAGCAGGTGTTTACCTGAACTAACTCCACATCCAAAAACGCCCAATCGCCTTTGGTCATCCCGAGCTTGTGAGCAGCCAACATGCATTTTCGAACCAACGTTCCCCGCACGCATAGTATCACGACTGCGAAAGACAAAAATATAAGAACTACTGTATAAAAAACCTTTATTATTTTCTAATTAGATCATTAGATCCATCGTGTTTTTCGAAATGTATTTTAATTTTCATCGCTTATCTCTTTCACTTTCCATTTTAATATATCATACCACTGCATCTTCAACATTTTACACATATATGTCATATTGTTACATAAGTCTTACATAGGTAGAACATTGAACATTTGTTTGTAAGTAAATATATTCTGATATCGTATAAAATAAATGTTAAAAATATTTAGATATGAATTTAAAAATCATAACAGTTACCTGTTGCCTGAGTGCTTGCCTCTTTTAATAAAGTTTCACACTGTGGATCTTCGTCATTACCGTCTAAATCTCGTAGAAAACTCAAAACACCAGCCTTTTTAAGCCCAAGTTCTAAGTTTTTACCTGTTGAAAATAGTATAAATTTAAAATTTCTTTCCATTTTAAATGCGTTATTTAACTGATTAACGAACAAAAAAACAGTTTTTCATGTAAAAATATTAATTCATGTAATATTTCAAATAAAGTTTCATTCGGGTAATATTTAAAATCAAAATAATTTATGTTACATCAAACAGTTTCTTTTTTAAATAATGTAATTTATTTCTTATATAATAATTCAGAAATAAAAATATATCGTGTAATTAATTTAAACGAATATCGAGGATACAATAAAATTAGTTGAGCGACAAAATGCGCTTAGGTATCTCACTATAGGTACGTCATGATGTTACTGTAATCATATAGATACAATTTAACAAAAATTAAATTGAAATTTTATTGAACGTTAAAAATAGAAATACAATTGCGAAGTATGCACACAAGATCTGTACAGGATTCTCTAGCAGCATTGTAATATAAATAGATATAATAGTTTAGAGTTCAAACACTCAGTTTCTCTGAGTAGGAATTGGGTCAGGACTTAGGTTACTCCGATCCAATTTTTGTCTATAATATATTTCCTGCGACGTCCCATTAAAATAATACGGTTGAATATTATGTATTATATTATGGGAAATTATATTGTTTCTTATGTCGTTACAACAATGATATACAAAATATAATAATAATTATTTGTTTTATATCGTCGCATTTAAAAACACGAATTTGCTGAACACTGAAATCCCGAGTCCCGAGTAATCTATTTGATCGCAAATCTTAGGGTGTTTTCTTCATAAATAATCATAAACACCCAACGATGTCTCAAACTTTCAACTATCCAATTAAAATTTGTTTAGACTCATATGTTGAGTATTGGCATCTGACATAGACTGACGGGCACCTATATGTTCTGCCAGAGATGACCTTGCAGTGTGCACACTTTAAATTTATAAATTATTATATTGTTTACAAATTCAAGTGTTAGTTTTAATTTAATAAAGACAGAAAAAAAATAATACAATATAATAATAATATATTCTCATATATAACTTTGGCCGACGTTCCGAGGTCTTTATTTGGCTTCAAATTCATTATATATATTGCAAATGAAGAACACTAGTCGTAAAAATAAGAATTATATATTTATATGAAAGATATATACACTATACAGGGTGATTTACCAAGAATTTCTACCATCCCACCCCTCCCAACTATTACCATTCTTTAATCATGCAATTTATTATCTCTCTGAAGAACAGACTAATTTTTTCAAATGAGAATAATACTTTTCATTTGTAAATATTGTTAAGTATTGCTTAAGATCGAGGTGTATAGTAATAAATAGTATAAAGGTAATAAATCACACGGAGAACTAAACGTGATTGTATCTATTATATCTTCATGTGACGATTCCCCATCAAATCGTTACTTTTAATTACTTAGTCGATATTAATAAAATAAAAATAATCTATTTAGATAAACATAATATAACGATTTACGTAGAAAAATATCCACGTCATGTTATTTTAACGTAAAAAGATATCATACAAAATATATAATAATACACATGGTTAAATATTAGTTTTTTTAATGTTAGTACGATATTACTCACCCACTGTCAAAGAAAACAAATCCGAACGGTCCTGTATTAGGGCCACATGTTTCCAATTGAACTTTTTGAAAATACTTAGAAATACGAGCTTTAATCTGCGCTGACAGTATGACATTCTCGTCAGCGTCGGATATTCGGACTTGTCTTTAAAAATGCCCTATGAACGTATCAATAATATATGTGCAAAATATTAGTAGGTACAAATACATAAAACATAATATTTAAATCGATTTAGTTTAAAATGGTTATTTAATACGAACATTTCCCCAGCCATATCCATATTTTCTCCAGCCCCATCAATAGAAAATTGAATTTTTCGGGTAAACCGATGACATACACATTTCGCAAATGGTAGTACTAATTCAAGTGAATCACCTGTTAAATATTTGCAAAATTTGAAATGGATGGGGCTGTAGAAATATAGATACTTGTAATTTCTTTGAAAAATCTATTATTATAGAGGTACGCTTGATGGAGCGTATCGACCAATAATTCATCATTTCAAAATTTAATTTAATCCATGTCAAAAAAATCAATAATAAATTGCGGTTTTCTGTCGTATAATAAATCATTAATTGTAAAATACGCTGTTGAATTTCGTTTTCTGAGAGAATTGTAATTCAAACGATTTTAAAACCAGTGCGCATGAAATTCATTATTACCATAATAAATTCATAATATTCAGACTCGTAACACTACTGCGTGTTTTTATAACGGAATAATTGAATGATGAATACAACTTTAAACTTACTATTTCTATTACTTTAATTTCTTTTTCGATTATTCGGGAAATGTAATTTAACTTATTTCACGAATTTGTTTCTTATTATAATACCCACAAAACATTTCATTCTCCTTTAGTTTACATTAAATTGGAATAAATGTAAAAATCCTTATAACTTAGTAAAAATAAATCATTTAATTTTATATAAAATTCATTCGAGTAAATGAATTAAATGAAACTCTATAAGAATAAAATTCATAACTCAACCGTAATAATAATGAAGTCAGGATAAATATTCCATTTTATAGAAACGTCAAGGACATGATTTTCATTAATTTCTATGTGAATCATTGATATTTTATTTCCATGTAAAATGAAAATCTATATAAAATTATATTATTACATCATCGTGGTCATGAATTAGAATATCTTAACTATTAATTGTTAATTAAAACAAACCATTTATGTATCGATTGTTAGTAATCAAATACTTATATCACATTGTTTATTCAGTATCTATATCATACAAAATTCTGAAAAAAATATCAATAACTTAGAGTAATTATACCAATATAATTTATGAAATTGAATGATACTATAATTATTGTTTTTGTTTTATTCAAAAATAAAATATTTTCAATCTGTATGCACTAATACAAAAAGTAACAAAATAATATTTTATAAGAAAAGAAACATGGACTGTAAAGAATAATTGAAGTATGTCTATAGATATTTGACTGTGTGTCTATACTGACACTTATAATAGTGTTTTAGGGATTTGTTTATTTGTCCAGAAACAATCATTAAGAAGGTATCTGGTCAATTTAAGCTTTAGCCGACGAGTAGGGTTGCCAGGGAGATGATGGTAGGAATATTAGTTATAAGTGGTTTAGGGTATTAATAAATGTTGGTAATATTATGCAACTAACTATTAAGGATTTATGGAAATTTTAGGCTAGATATGAATAGAGAGTTCTTAGCTAGCGCATCAATAAAGAGCATTGGTGAAAATGTGGAGACATATTGATTGGAACGACTGAAGTATCCTGTGATAATAGTTTCTCCACGTAGTTAGATAGGTACCATAGTTCATCTCATTGGATCGATTATTTTTTTACAGAAAAAGATTATTATTTAGGTATTATACGTAATATGTGGTTTATGGTTTTATACATTTTATTTGTTTTTGCATACATATATTATACTGTCTATATGTGTATGACAGGCTTACTTTAAATTCCCATTACATATATTTAATCATTTTCTATTTTAATTTGAACTATTTACCAACATACACAATACATTAATTCAAAAATCACTGGTTTATGCAAATATATTTACATAAAATGTATGTTTATTAAAGTACTATACTAATATAGGCTACAGAGAGGTATTTAATATTTTAATTTTTCAATATCGAATAATAAAAAAGACATATTTTGATCAGAATACCGAAGGTCCGACCGACGAATGAATTATAATTATAAATTAAAAAATAGATTGCAAATACCTTAATTTAAAAGAAAACAAACATTTTTTTTTCAGTATTAGGGTTTTTGTTTAAAAAAAAAAAACAAATAGTTATTTGAATACACCGACTTGAATGCAGCAGCTTTAATTAAAAACAATATTTAGTCGGAATGTCTAATAGTTTTTAGAGTGCAATTTATTATTTGTGATTTTGTTGCAATTTATAGCAATGATAATTCTTTTTTTTACCGAAACATGGCTTTAACTTAGGGCTTAAGCACAAAGACACATTATACCCTCCACAATAACTGTGAGGAAGAATTTCGCTACTCATGTCATTCATTAATTAATTATTGTAGGTAGGTACAGCTCCATTTTCATTCGACTCAATTAGAAAAATTATCCTTTTACTTTCCTTTGCATCAACATCTTCTTTTACATCGATTCGCTGTCCTCCTCATATAATACCAAAGTCTTGCCAAAAAAACCCGTTATAAATTCCATTCTCGATACAAGTTGTTTTAAAATTTAATAGTTATTAAAATTAAAATTTTTAATTTAATTATCACGGGTCATACTGTAAGTGGTGCCTAATCTTTTCATCATAAATAATCTCTTTCCTCCCATAACGTACGAACATAAAAACGAAAAATCTGCCAGCTGCAGTGCACCGTCCTACAACGGAAATTTCCCGAGTTAGTCCCGAAATCACCTTTATTTAATGTCCCGAGTGCGTCCCATGAAAAATATCATATTTTTGACATAGCCCGAATGCGCTCAATTTCATTTAAGTTACCCGGGCAGGGCAGCTTGTAGGGCAACAAATAGTGATTATATTAATTTTATTATTTTAGTTTAAAAATGTTAATGTTGGATGAGTGTTCTAATTTTTATAGTATTTTTTTTTAGTAGGTATCTATATATCTGTAAATCAACTATCTACATTTTATGAAAATATTGAAAATTAAAAAGGCGTGTAACTAGAATACTACACACTCGTCTATTGTGGCACTACTTTGGGCACATCAGTTCACTATTCACGCTTATAATTGGCCTAAATGAATCGTAGTCGTCCTATGTTATTATCGTATTGAAAATAACATATTGTTTCCCCACCATAGCCATCATCGTAAAAATTATCTATATCTATAATGTAATTGTACATATTTTGTACTAGGTATCGTAATTGATCGTCGGTTTTGTCTCTTAAAAGTTTTTACTGAGGACTGAATGATGTACTCTGGCTGATCAACGTAATTTGTCGATAACACCACGGACATTAAACAGCTAAAAATGTAAAAATTAAAAATGGGCACACTCGGGAGTCGGGACGCATCACCCCTGCAGCAACGCCGTGATGAGACGATATAGCAACTCATCCGGTGTGTAGCGAGTTCTCTTCCGGATTTTTTTTTTATTCATTATTATTGTAGTTACATCAATGCTGCTTTAATATTTATTATAAAAGCGCGTTTTTTACGAGCTATCCTTTGAAGTCCGTGATGACGACGATGAGCAGTGCGTGTTTTATCCCCCACACTACGCGCGTAATATAATGCCTACGATTTTATGGAGCGTTTGACACGGGATATTTGTTGAATATGCGAACACGACTCATGAATATTGAACAGTTAAATGTTGATATAGTGACACGCGGCGCCTATCATAATAATAATAATAATAATATACGGTATGTGTGTCTACACACAGTGGAAATGTAACACTATATTATCACACACGAATGCCGTACAACATAGTATAACGCATTAAAGTATACTGCACAGAATATTCTCGGTGGTCACGACTCCGTATATTTTTTAGATGATATTATAAAATTGTGGCAAGCAACTACACGTAGTTATGAAATTACCTATAATATTATAATATACTTATAATATGAGGGCATGTTGACGACACATAATATTATAACAATACCAAATATATTATTATTTTATTATTACCTACATTATTATGTAGGTAATGTTATAGTTTTATTATAGTTATATTACATTAGGTATGTATAATAATAATAATATACGCATCACTGGCTGCAACCGGGAATAATAATAAGACACACGTCATAATATTATAATCTCTTAGTCTCATGGCATGAAGTTTATAAAATATTATTATTAATCAGTAGGGGGAAGTTGCAGGTATACCGTATAATATGACGATTTTATATATCCAACCCCGCGTTCTGTCTGGGTAATACCAGGGCTCGGAGAAAAATAATAATATTATGTTTTCGTATTATACGATGACAAAATCTGACAGCAGCTTTCAACTGTTTTTACTTCACGTATGCAAATCTATTTCTTCTCACGCTGATTTCGAAAGCTAACTTCGCTATACTCACCGATTCGTTTTTCCATTTTGGTAGTTTGCCGAGTATTCCCGACATGGCTGATACTTGACCTTCGGCTGGGGGCTGAAAATGTATTAAAATAATATGTACTGCTGAAGGGTGATTCATCAATCATTTAAGTCCTCATTTCCTTTCAATATATCAATGCAGTTTTTTGAAGTCAGATTTTTGAATTTTTTAAATATACTATAAAGATCATATTTTAAAATTCTTTTCAGATTTTGTTCACTACTTAAGGAGTGCCCAAGATACAAACTTCTGTTTCTCAAATGAACTCTTCCCCCTCTTTTATACTGTACATTTTTTAATAGATCATTTTTTCTAAGATTTTGACGTACCTACCTCATTCAAAATTCGAACGAGTAATTTCTCACTTAATAATATTTATAAGGGTAAAAGTCGTAAAAAAAAATTAGTACGGGATCTAGTATTTATTATAAGTACCTACTATTTTCATAAATTATTCAATAATACATCTATTTTTATGTATATATATATATTTAGTTAACATCTATCAGGTCATTAGTTTGGAGGTTATTTAGTAGGTTTTTAACTGTGGGGAAGGATATGGTTGGTTAGAACATGTATATTTTTGTAAAACCATTTTTAAGGACTATTATTCTTAGTATAAATATATTTATAGCTAAAAATAACTAATCGTTTGAATTTTGACCTAGGTACATCAAATTTTCAAAAAAATTATCAACTTAATAATTTACAATAAAAAAGGTGGGTTATAATTTGAAAAACAGAAATTTGAATCACCACAAGACACTTCTTATGTAGTGGACAAAAATTTCAAGAATTTTAAAATATGGTTTTTGTAATTAATATAAAAGTTCAAAGAATTTGAATACATACAGTATGTTTAAAGGAAAAAATGGGGGGGAGCATTCTCGGTGAATTCAACATGTTACGGTACGTTTGTTTTTAGTTTATTTTCTCGGTTAATTTTTTCCCTTCGAAATCGGAAAAAGAATAGTAATAAAATTATTATTAAAATTATATTATTTCACTACGATTGATATCATGTGAAAACATGTTGTTGTACACGACTTACTTGGTCGCCCATTCCGGTTATGATCGGTAGATTCCAAAATGCGGCTAGTCTGGCGACGGGCTCCAACGCAAAAGCGCAAGCTGGTCCGATGAACGCGATGACTTTATCGACAAAGTACATTTTGGCAGCCAATCCTGGCGCTTGGGCGCCTGAGCAAGATGGATAGCTAAAAATTCAAAACGAAAACGAGTTTCAGATTAGTTTCAACATATATGTAACATACTATATACGTCATAGTACCCCATATGGTGTTTATCAGGTAGAAGTATGCATCTCTTATATAAGTGAGCACAGTTTATATTTATATCAAGCTACAATTTTTCAACGTTACGTAGCTGTTGAACTCAAAAACGATATTTTACTCACTACTCAGCTACTCCTATCGATATAAGGATAAATAATAATTTTCGGAAGGTGCGTTATATACGATAATATAAGCCTATTATACCCCGAATCAGCCCCTTACCCGCCAGTATGTAAATACATAAAACAAATTTCAGGAAATATCAAATATATAATGATTGTGTTGAAACAAATTATTACTAGGTATTGTACGTGTAATATTTAATTATAAACGTGGCGATCTATTATAATACGCATCAATGGTGGCCAAACTAGGCGTTACTACTTACTGAAGATTAAAGAGGATAGATCGCCCATGACCTTATTTCAATATTTATTATAAATTATATAATATATTACATAGGTACGCAAACGTAATCATAATAGTATATTGTGTGGCAAGGGCGGGAAGTGAGCTATTTCAGTCGCGGGTGGCGTGTGTGGAACGAGCCGCAGGCGGTGGCCGCATTTCGCGCAAGACTGAAATCGCCTTCCCGCGCGAGCCACACATACTATTTTTTGTCACGCCCCTGCGTTCGTGGAAAAGGTAATGCAGGGATCTATGCAACAACAGACTATTCTACGAAAACAGTTTCATGGAAAAATAAGTTTATCGGTAACGTTCATCGCACTTATGAGGTGGGAGCAGCGAAAATGAAATATGTTTGAATGTGTATGCATCATGCAAGGAGATTATAATGTGAACATAAAATGTAACCAAATGTTTTTGTTTTGTAAGGACCGTGGTATACAACTCAGTAGCTGGATGTGCAGGGAATACGCGCTCAGCACTTTTGGGAATTTCCACTTTTCCGCCCAGCACTTTTTGCGATTTCCACTTTACCACCCGGCACTTCGGGGATTCCCACTTTATCACCCACTGGACGGAAAAAGGTCGCTTTCCAACGCTTCAACCGTCGTCGAAAACCAAACTTTCGTTGCGGGCGTAACAAAAATTATATTTTTTATGGTCAAATGGAGTATGTTCAAAAATAAGACGCATCTCCTTCTCCCTCCATCAAATAAAAATTATTACAGCCACATGTACGTGTACCTTCCTATACTTAAATGTCCATAATATGACGCGCAGTAAATACAAAATGTTCTAATAAAACAATGCATCCTAATACATTTTAAACTATTATGATTCGAACGATAAAATATACGTTACCTATAGATATTTGATTTAAACATCCTTAAAGTGTGACATGTGTAAACAATAAATATAACTTAAATACAATAACCAAATGGTAAATATAGCCATAATAAACCACTCAAACCTTATTCACTTTTATTTAATTACCAAGGAACCCATCGTTTGACATAATATGCAAAACTCATCTTACAATAGCTCACATAATCATTCACTGCCTTAAATACTCAACTTGGCGTCATCTCATAAAGTTGCCAATCCATCATTGCCAGAGGAAGCCCTCGTCCACATAACACCAGCGTTATTTTCAAAATTTTCAAACAAATAAACTTAGACGAAAAAACTGTGATAAAACCTTGTGTAACCTCTACTCTAGGCTAATAATTATTTCAATTGAAGCTTTATTAGTTAATAATAATAAAAATAATAATATATATTTAGTACTTATTTTCATTTGAATATCTAATGAAAACTATAAAATAAACAATACAGCGATGCAATTCAATTAATATATTAATTAGTAATACAAATTAATTTTAAGTAGTACAAAGTGCGTTTAAATGTATCACACCGAACAATAACTTCAATAACTGCAAACTTAAAAACATCGTCTTCGAGTGGGTTATATCTACCTACTACCTATAACTTGACATCGTAACACATAAATAATATAAAATGTACAACGAATTTAACAGTTTAAAAAAAGCATTTTTTTGAATCTTCATTTTAAAGAGTATAGAACATTGTGCATTTTATATTTTATTTTTCGTTTTTCGGTATTTTGCCTCTATATAGTAATTCGTAAATTTATATCTTCAAGGTTACCTACAGTGTTATTGTAAAAGCTTTGAGGAAAAATATGATTCATTATTACTACTAAGGACAACGTTTTTCACTATACCTACCAATACATTATTATTTTTATATCAAGAACCCTTTTATAACGTCGTGGCTAAAACCGGGGTTGCAATATTTCTATATACCTACCTGCCCAAATGGTTTCATGTATATCCAAACGGCGGCTGGAATTTAATTTGATATGGCCAAAAGAAAATAAATAATAATAAAATAATATTTTAGGTAGGTGGGTACTGGTTGTACTGCAGTGGATGTTTTACTCAGGGTAAACTGACAATGAGTGTAAAAACCTCGTAAAACACACAAAAGTGTTCTGTTCGATAATCTCATAAACTTCTTGGAAATGTCTGACCGAGAATTTATGCTGTGAAAATTTCACACCTTAAAGTACAAAAAGAAAAACAACAAACAACTATCGTACTGCAATAATAATAATAAAAAAGGGAAAAACATTTTAGCTGCGATGTTAAAGTTATTTGATATTCGCCGAAGGTAGTTTATTTTTTCAAAGTGAAAATCAACTAATTATAAATAATACTTATTCACCCAAACAAAACATATTATACACCAAGAGTTTAATTTTAAGAATGCAAAAATTTTTATTGACTATACTCGAACTAGAAAATTATATTACACGATATCATGCCTAAACGACCGATATGTCTTACATGTCATTAATCATGTCTCGTAAGACCGTAATTTGGTATTATTTTTTTTACGTTTAATTTGTGACTTTACAATTCATCAATTTAGAAATAATGAATTTCAAAAAATAAAATATACCTTTCTTACACAAAAACTCAATTATTTTTGTTTGATCAGTATGCGTCTGTAAATTTATTGTTGTCGTTAATAAGAGGATATTTTCAGATACTATAACATAGTATACGAACATTGTTAGATATGTCGCAGGACATCGGATCGCTGTACATTGTTGTAGTTATGATATATAAGTACATTTGACTGATGTACACGATATTATGGGGATTAGACCTTTGACTAATGAGAACTACAACTATAGTTAATAATATCATGGATGTGGGTTCGATCGTAATTAATATAAGTAGGTACAATAATGATTTGGTGTATCGTAAAAGTAAAATCCAGACGTAGTTTGGAATCGTTGAGAACGTTACATTTTTCATTGTTTATTATTATTATTATTTTTATTATTGTTATTACTTATTATTATTATGTTGTCATACGTGGATGGTACATGTATGGTATAAATGTATACCCAATGTACTGGTGTTCTAGTTTGTAAAGTTTCGTTTGTTTATTTATCGGTGGAGGAGATGATGATGATGATATTGTTGGTTGAGATTTTTGATCGTGTGGTATTATAATGGTAGGAAAAGTTTGGGATGCCATTTCAACGATATCTAATGTTTCTTCCGATATTTTCAAACAAGAAACGTGTAGAGAAGGAAAGCGTATATGGATTGAAAAATTGTTTTATACCATTATTATACCAATGTATTTCAATATAATTTTATGATAGGGTATAGTTTTGGTAATTATTTAAATTATTACAGCTGTGTATAATTCGACTGATACTAGTTGTACTGCAGTACCTACAACAAAATTTCGAGAAGACTGTTACTGCTCCTTCATTATATTACTGATTATATAACAGCCTGTAGTAAAAAAATTTCTTCAAGATTCACTTAAATCTCTTTAGCGCACCGTAGAAAATCATTAAATGAATATATATATATATACATATATATATTAATTATATAAATTTAATATAATATGTATTATTGTAGTATTTTATGTACATTATGATTTATGATATTATATCATGCACTTATTACTAAAGACATAAAATGTGTTAAATGATTATATAGTGTTATTTAACGATTAAAAAATATAAATTGGTAATTTAATTTTAATTATAATATAACTAAAGTGTATTATACATTTTGAAAAAAAATAATATACATTCCGCTATTCAATTTAATTATTTTTCTCTCTATCTAATATCTATGCAATAGTTGGTAAATATATAGTAATGTATAGTAGGTAGACACTCATATTATTATGTCAAGTAGATACTTTTATAATTTTGATTAAAATCTTTAAATTGTTTTCAAGTCTACGCATAGTTTAGATAATAAGTTTTTTTGATAGTTATACTCTTCATATTCGTATAAATAAATGATTGCATCACAGTTAAAATTAGTTAATTACTTAAAGGTACCTACTTGAATATTTTATTAATTATTTTTTTATAAAGGTTACCAATTTATCTATAAAACTGTGAAGAGCATAATATAAGAAAAATAACTTATCTTTCTAGCATTATAAGTAACATTATTTTTAGTTCGTTATTCATTTCATTGGCTGTTAGTACGTTTTATATTTTTATTTTCATAATGAATAATAATAATTGCTATCATTGAAAATTAATAGTCTTCTAAATTTTAGAGGAAATGTGGTTCGGAGTAGTATAAATAAATAGGTAGGTGATATATTATGGTACTCAATATTATTTTATCAGTAACCAATAATTATCGTAGTAATAATAAAATATTAAACGATTTGCCGCTTGAATTTTATTTTTGATGTTATAAGTGTATAACTAATTATATTTAAATATTTAATTATGTTTATTCAATAAGTATAGCAATACATCTACTTGTAATTTTATAGGTACACGATATACGGCGGATTCAATCGTTTAAAAGCATTTAAGACGATATTAAAAATCTCGGGGCAACAAAAATGATCCTTTTTTGCTTTTAGTAGGGTCAAGCTATTTTTTCAGAAGTATTTTCGATACGGTCCGTACATTATAAAATAATCATCCAACATTTATTTATTGGATATACCAAATATTACTTATGTATGCAGTGTTGCGACTTATCTAGATACAATTTTAATAGTCATCTTTTTATTTATATAGGATGAAAACTTCAGTTATCTATATTAATTTATCTAAATAATTTTTTATGTATAGACATTTATTTAATATAATTGTATAATATTATGCATTTTTACATTTTGTGTTCGAAAACCATAATAATTTAATTTAATAGAAGTTCACAGTACTTTTAAATAGTTTGAACAAATTTCAAGTAGACAGTAGTCATAAACTCATAAAATATAAAATATATAATATAGGTAATCTTATAAGTCAATACACAGAACAGATTTAATCTATTCTGTGGTCAATATTCCATAATTTATTGATGGATTTTGCGTTAATTTAATGTAGGTACATGGTTATTTCTGATGGGCCGTGACGGCAGAAAAACACGACGTTTTATATTGATTATTGTATTATTGTTATACAAATGTTATTATAGAGTGTTTCTGCGTATACTGTTTTAGACAAATCAGTCAATATACTTATATACCTACAGAAAATAATCAAATAATATAATAATATACAATAATTATATTGTATAAATGCATTTAATATTAAGTGCGTATAATATTTTGAAAACCCGTGAAATTACCCATGAAAATATAATATTGTATGGGTGTGTTTCGTACACTGCCCACATACGACGACCACCTGCAGCTATACATATTATTATATACCTATTATAAATTGAAATATAATATATTAGGCACCATTATTAATGTAAATTGTATTACTTCTATACAGACAGTATTCAAAATTGATGTATACCTACATATCTATGTACTTCAATGCTCAGAGTATTTTAGAATCAGATTATAAAAACGCAATACAACGCGGCCAGTAAGTTACTGTCATCATTATTTTGTGTTATTGTAATTTAACCAATTTGTTTATAACAATTTATAATATATTTTAATTACTGGATAATATTTTGAGATTTTTTATTTTAACAATTTTAACTAATTTACTTATCTATTATTAAGTAGTGAAGTGTTCTTAATGTGTTAAGAACTTAAGAGGACGCTACCCATGCACTTGTTGTATCAGTCTTACACACTTACGACATGGAAAATATTGTCATTCACTAGTTTCAATAGTGTGCTGTTAAATTTGATATTAAAGTGAATTGACCTATTATTAAACATTTAGGTTAGAACATTATCTGTGCTTCAACGTCGGTGATTTTCGATAATTTAATTTTAAAGCAAGATACGGGTATGTGAAACATCACACATTTAAAATGCTCAAATCTCCCTTGAAAATTATAATAAATTAAAATATCGAATAAAAGCTGAAGCTTAAATAATGTTCTTATATAAAAATTTGATAGAAAGAAAACATTCCATTGGCGTAGTCAGAATTTTGCTTTGTGGTGGGTAAGGGGGCTGTTACTTTGTCTTATAAGAGAGGCGCTTATACTAGGATCCTTCATAAGACGTTTGGTATGCTGATGTGGGTAACTAATATTGTAGACTTTTGCAGCAACCTTCATACAAATTACAATTTACATACATACATGGTTAAGTCTTACGTAATACTAGTATACTACGTTCATAGAACACTGAAAGTATTTTTTAATTCTCCCGATATTTGGGCGAGAAGTGCAGCCCCCTGGCTCCACCACTGAAAAATACCATTCTCTATTTATGGAAAATATATAATATATTTAATATGTTTATAATATGGATGTGCTCATAGAATATTTAAAATCATATTAAAACTAAATATAAATTATGAGTTATATTCAGATACCTACCACCTACAATATGCGAATATATTGCACTTAAAAAAAATATCTAAAAGTTAAGTGCGCGTACAGATATAACTTAAACATATCTTCGTCCGAATATTATATTTGATGGAATAAAAGAAAATAAATTTACGAATTTATAGAAAAATTAAGACTTATATTGCAGGATGATTCACCGAGCAATTAAGTAGGTACAATAAATACTAGATCCAATATTACATATATTTAATATTTTTGTAATACCTTTTTTAAGGACAACTATTTTAAGTATAAACATTTGAATAACTGAGAAATTACTCATTAAAATGTTGAATTATATATATATATATTAAATAATAAAAATAATTATCCACTGAATAATGTACAGTAAAAAATAAAGATGGTTAGATGGTCATTTGAAATATAATAGTATGTATCACCACAGGACAGTCATTAAGTAAAACAAAAAAAATCCAGAATTTAAAAATATCCGTCTTTAAAACTTTAAGTAGGTGTACCTATTTAATAATACCAAAAATCATAAATTTGAATAAAGAAAAATATATTAAAGAATAAAAGGAGGAAAATTACGTCAGTGAATCACTCTGTACGATGTAACAGAAATGAATTCCAAACGTAATTATTAACTAACGTCTAACTATATAATATTACGTAATAAATTAAAATCAAAAAAATCAAATACCTATATTTATTAATACAAAAGTTAAAAGGTGTTACTTATTACAATAAATTATATCGTTTTAACAATAAAATTACTGTCAGATTCTGTTACACCCTGTAAATGTATAAAACATACTATGGTATATATGTATATATATTAACTCTTCGAAATACGTACCTACTGTTCAAATATTTACACAAGAAATCCTGTAAATTTAGTTGGCTTAGGCATATACACGTTGAATACGTTTGATTTGTTGAGATAAGACTACCCAAAACCGTATGAGCTGTAGTTGAATACGTCTTTGCAAAGTTTGTTCCGACCATATTATATCGATAGGTACCTCTACGCTTAGAATGTTGTAATTGGATAGATTTACGGGAATAAGTCTATATAGGGAGATTTAACATGTATGTTCACACTCGCTTTTATCCTTTAAAAATGCATTTATTGAAACTCTGATTTTTAGAACTTTTAAGCATTCTTAAGGACTATATTATAATTTTCTAATACTTGGGTTTTTCATACTATTTAAGGAGTGTCCTGTACCTACTAGAGATATAAACTTCTTTAAGATTCTGAGCGTATAGCTATAAATGTATTGATTTTACAGTGTTGTGTGTTTTAGAAAATTAACGACACTTTTTACTATAGAAAAAATTCTTTAATTATCAACTTCAAAGGAAGTTTCTACTTTTCTAGTAGCAAATTGGATATAATTGATACTTTTGAGTTTTGGGTGATCAAAGTTGAAAATTGACAGTGGTATTTAAAACAATCGGGAAAACCAAAAAAAATACGAACATTTGTAAAAACTGTAATATTATAATAAATATAATTGTTTGGTAATCTTCTTACCTACCACATAGTTTGACCGTCTTCGTTCAGAACCATTTTTTGTCGTTTACAATCTACGGCGTACAACGATTTGTCATTGGATTTAAATTCAATACATCTATTACAGTGCTTACTCAATTACTTACTCAGTACATATTCTCCCTTTACTGCAGAGAGGTTACCTACTTTTTCTTCAAATTAGAACCACTTTAGTTAGTATTTTTTTTTTCTTTAAAAAGTTTAGCGGTTTCAACTGCTAAGGTTTTTAGCCAACATATTTCTTCTTTTTTTTATTGAAATACAGATTTGATAATATTTAGTATTTACAATTAATAATTAACAATTTCATATTTACAATTAATTTAAAGAGTGTTTAAAATATAGTTTAATTGAATTAGAGCACTTTGTTTACTGTTTGGTATATTTTGTTAAGACGCCATACCCGCATGCGTTGTCTCCTTCTTACACACGTACGATATACATAAAACGTGTTCAATTTTGGTTCTAGAGTAAAAATACCGGTTTTAAAATAAATAGATGACAATATTTCGAAGAGCAAGACAGTGCGTTTTTCCATTATTCCGAATATAACACTCAATATATTGTTTAGAAATATCGACCATTTTAAAATTTTTAAACGAATTTTAAAAATTCGTTATTTAAGATATATTTTATATTTTTAAAAAACTCACCGTTTTACATACTGAAATAATTTTATATTTCAATTTTATAGTAAGTATTCTTACTCTAAAACCAAAATTGGGCGAGTTCTACTCAGACTGCGTAAACGCGTTTTGTCTATGTCGTACGTGTACATGATTTTTTTTTTAAGATTTTGATACATCTCAATCAAAATTCAAATGAGTAGTTTTTGAGTTATAAATCTTTACGTACAAGGAATAAAGATAGTAAAATGTTTAGAAGATAATAATATGGTGAGTATGATGATTTGAAAATTATAATTATTAATCTAAATAAATTAAAATGTTATAGTTTGTAAAAATTATTCGAGTATAACAATAGACGTAGACTTAATAATACAATATGTACAATATGTACATAGTACATTATATTTTATGTAAAACGTCATTATTTAGGACTATTATCTTTTAAGTACACAATAAAGTCTAATTGTTCAGAAACTACTCGTTGACATTTTAAAAATGATCATCTTAGTAACAATATATTATTAGGGTGGAGCTTGTTTGAAAAATAAAGAATCTTAATGTATCGCCACAGGACTATTCTTAAATGAAATCGTGTATAATGTATGTTTAATAGTACTTATATGTAAATAATATGGTCTCAAACTGTAATTAAAAATTCTAAATTGATTGGTATTTGAATCTATGTACATTATTAAAGGATACAAGTGGACGGGCATCATGCTTGGTGAATCACACCCTGCAGCTAGTATACTTATTGTTTACATTGTACGACTCAATAGATATATTTCTGCTCTGAAATCGTCGGTGTGAACTTGTTACAACGACGTATAGAATGTGCCAGAAACAAACTTTGGATGGGCACTAAGGCGTAAAGTAATTAGTTTCGACGTCACAACGTTCGACACGGTTACAGGATATAGGTAATATCGTATATGCGTGTATATAATGTGCCTATACAAAATATGTTCGAATAGATCGATAGTAAGTACTTAACTGAAAGTGTTTTGTTGTTGATACGATTTAGAAATATTGTATTATTTAAAAAAAGTCATCTATAAATAATTATGCTATTGTATAAAAGTAAATAATAATAATCTAACCCGGAGGTTGGGGGTGGGCAACCTATTCCAATGTAGAGTGCTAAAAAATGAACATACATTTTTCACGGGCTGAAATTATTTGAATATACCTTATTATGTTTTAGTGTATAGTCATTAGTCATATCAAATTTAGTTTATTTAAATAATTCATAACTATTTGACACAGTCGAGGCTTGACAACTCCAATCTCAAGGAGAATACAAATAAATTTAACTTATGTATATTATTCGAGTTATATATCTGAAACACAACTTAAAAGCACTTCAAAAGGCAAGAAAAAAGTTCGAGTTATCGGTTGTACGATTAACTGAACAAGACATATTTACAAAAAAGTTATAATAGTAATAATTTTTATACATATAATATTTTTTTTATACAAAATATTGTATACATTTTACTCACGGGCCACATACAATTGCTTGGGCTCCGATCCTTGACCCTAATCTATGGTTGGTTGTATACTTGTATCTATATAAAACAACTACCAACAGATCTCATTGACTTTTAAATTTTAATCCGATGGGTAGTAAGCAGGGAAGATATTAATGGTGGTGAACTGCAATAGCGAGTAATTTTAGAGTTACACCGATTTATTAAAACTTAAATATTATATAATTATGCTGCAGTTATCGTCCAAATGTTTCGAGCTGTTTCCGCTTTTTGTATAAAATGTTAGGGAGACGACTTTTTTGATAATTTAGATGCATAACATATTATTTGACATCAAAATGAGTAGACATTCTTGATATCGGTTTTACATAATATGTCAAACATATATTATGAGATATCTGGACTAATACATAAATACCTATTAATTACACTCTGACTATTTTTATAATGAATTATTATATTTTTCAAATCATTATAGAACCTAAAAATTCCAAAAACCAGAACTCGAACAAGATACAATGAAGAAATAGGATGAGCATATTTGGTGGTGAATCACACGATGTATAATGAATTCCTATAGCGTAGAATTTCTAGATACGATCAACCATACGGTATTTACACAAGTAAACCTAGAAAAAAGTACGAAGTAATATGTTTAGGGATGATACGGGTCTCGGAGTATCGGTAAGTAAGCGTTTTTGCGATTTTTGATACTGCTCAGAAGATGGTATTTTTTTCCGACGGGTATACCTAGTAAGCATGGCAGAGTGGTGGTGATGGTGATCTGCAATCACGAGTCTTTTTAGGGTTGCTCCGGTTTATTAAACTTTAAACATTTTATAACTGTGCTGCAGTTATCGTCCTTGTTTTTCGAAGCTGCCGACTGTCCTTGTAGTAGGTATAATACGGTATACGCGCTCGCGATTATAATAATATTTTCCGTACCGTTAAATGTTGAAGAGCAAAAACTTTACAGAAAGTGCGGATGATAAAAATACGAGAATAATAACGACAACGACAGACTATTTCATTAATGTGTTATAGTATTTTTATTCGGTTTATTCTCAAAAGTTTTTGTTGTGAAACATGTTAAAATTGTTTACGCTGCAGTTTACTCACAAACTAAATTTAGAATCTAAATTTTTAAAATTTCATTATTATAAAATTGTACCTACCTATGTATTTCTAATTATAATTAAATAAAAAATTTCATTATTATAAAAAGTCTCGATTAAACGTGATTTTCATTTATCGGTGTGACCTCCTCCCCATCATTACCCCGGATAATCGAAGTTCCACTGTATAAAATTAATATATTATTTTCGCGATAAAATTAATTTTAATAAACACGAATATAAAGTTATAAAACGCGTTCAGAATAATTCGACAGTATGATAATAATTATTGTAGTCAAATCGAATTTAAAATATTATGTTCATTCATGTGCAGTGATACGACAACAACAAAAACGATAATACTCAGAGAGAAAATCTACATTTTACGGTTTACACCAACACCCCCTCATTACTCGTAATAATTATTATTTAAAATATTACAATAATAGTTTAACCAATTTAATTGTCGTACGAATATCGGGGAATATATTTCAATCGTTTATGACGTCAAAATATTTTGTATTTTAAACATTATCGCACTTTTGTAAAATGGTTTTATTTTTTATTACTCAAATAGGTAACTACCCACCTACCTACGTATATTATACGCATAACTATCATATTATTATTATTATTTTACGTCGTGCGTGGGCTTCGTCTTTTTCGCGTGTACCTAATCCGAAATACGCGTATCCTATTACTACCAGCTATACCTTAAGTCGTACGCAATGTCGTAGGTAGGTAGATTGTGACAGTTATTCAAACGTCTTTGATATTTTCTGAAAAGTGTCTCCGGAGGTGCAATTTTTCCTTTTACATTAGATTATTGCCGGCGGCTTGAGATGATGGAAATTCAGAAAAATGTCTGTTCTATTTGATATCTTATTGATCTGAGATGTCCACATCTCTCGTATATTATATATTAGACGTGTCGCACTGGTACATGAATTATTTATAGGTTACTGAAAATAACGCATTTATCTTCAAAATTATATCGATATATATATATTTATATTTTTTTTCTTGTGCTAATGATCGAATAGCGAAATATTCTTAGAATATAATAAATCTTATAAACAAAATATCCGACGACATATTATTATATCCAAAACCCTCTGACTGCCGATAAAGCAAATACGATATTCTCTTCGTTCCTCTGGGCTCTGAGAATCGGGATTGAACAAATTAATTTAATAAAATCTATTATTCTTATTGTAAATGTATCATTATTATTTATTATTTTATAATTCATGCATTGTTGGTACCTCTCTATGTATTTCACTTAAATTTTTTTAAATATGAAAAATATCAGAAAATGTAGCAACTCACAATGGATATCGATGCTGAGGGTTATTCTAATATTTCAATCATAAATATATGATACAATAATATATAAGTACATGATGTAGTATAAAGTAAAAAAGTATTCTAAGATGAAACGAAAAGGTCCGTCAGCTTATATTTAACAAGTTATTTTATTATTTTATCATGCACTTATAATTTATAGAGTTATTAGAAATATTTTCCCATTAGATGTATGGTAGGCTGAATTAGATTTCTAAGCTTTTAAGTCAACACCGATATACCTTACAAAGGTGCAGTGAATAGGTTCATAGTATAATAACAGCTTAAAATTGATGTAAATATTTTGAAATGACATTGTGTATAAGAAATAATATTATACGTATTTTAATAACGTTTAATGTTTAAATTCTATACAAATACCTAATATTTTGAAAAAATAACTAAAACTGTAATTTTTCGTTTTAATATACAGTTTTGTCAAAATATGAATTTCAATCGTTTATAAAAACATTGTGATTATGTATTTCCAATATTTATTAATTATTACCCATTGGAATTAAACTATTAAAATTAAAGTTTCAATTTAATACCAGAAATTATATCGAAGTTGAAGATTGAAGCATTTTACTGTTTCAAAATAATGTGACGACAAACACACAGTTAAATAATTAAAAAAAACACATTATCGTCAAATCAATGGATTCAATTCACTCCGTTCGGAAGCAAATGGAATACAAACAACTTCTGAAACGTAATCGCAACGATTGATATAATATTAATATAATTATGATTTCAATCGCTAATTAGTAATTGGAACCTATTGTAAACTTACTATAGAGCCAAAAATAAAATAATAAGCTCTTAAGTGTCGCACTTTTGAAATACACTCGATGCATTACGTTATTATACAATACAATATAAACGAAGAAAAATATTGAGGTAAGATGGGTTTCCCGAACAATCACATGCACGACGTGTTTTAAAGAGCGTTTTTACTTTTTTTTTTTAAATTCAATTTCAAAGATTCGCGAGCTTGGTCTTAAAACACGGAAAACCGAAAAGAAATCCAAATCCAATCCTATACCCACGCGCGCGTTTATGGGGTAAAAAAACATTGTGTTTGATATGCGATTTAACATAAGTCCCCCCGGGATGACATATAAACGTGTGCACGCACGCATGCACACGATATAATATAAAGTACACACACCCGAGGAGTTTCATTTCATTAAGCTTTGAATAATAATAATAATAACAATAATGAAAAAAAAAATACACAAATTATTTTTATCGACATTTGTTCTTCATTGATTTGAATTTAACACCGTGAACAACCAATACGGTTATATATTGGTACCTATATAGTAAATACCTACTTGATTACCATTATTTAGTACTGCTTGCTGTTTACAAATTATTATTATAAAACTTTCGTGATCAAATAATATTATATTAATATGCTAAATATATTCAGTAGTTCGGATAAATGTTTGTGCACGATGTGCCTTTGTGCGTAATATACGTATAATAGTTTCCTCGGTGGCTTAGAGGATTAATTTAAGCGTTTTGTCGTGAAAATTCATTAAACGTTCACTATTGTATAATCAGCGTGTAGGTATCTACCTAGCTAGTACCCATATATGTTCGGATGAGAGAACCTATTTGTAGACACTAAATATTATAATGTTTATATTAAGTAGATTAATCCATATTGAATGTTGTAATCATTTATTACCGATTAAAGTTTTATAACTGTTTAAAACAAAATTAAAAATTGGTTGATTTATAAATATATAAGAATATAGTATAGTTAAAGGTTCAACATTTTTCTTAATAATACATTATAAAAATTGCAATCATATGACCATTTACTTTATTATTATTTTTTTTCGTTGCTTGTGAAGTCAAAAATATAAAATAATAATAATTTTTTTATCCCGAATTATCCCTGCATGGGTCACTTTCTACTCAAATTTATTCCATGACCACATCACCTGAGATTTAATACACATAACCAAGCACCGAAACTTAAATAAAAAAATCAAATCATAAAACAATTACCAAAAAGTCTATTATATTATATCTAACACACATAAATTACACATGCCACTAACATACATGTCTATCCTCCAATTACATATTTTACGTACAACCCTTGTATTTCTCTTAAATACACACTCATCATTATCCTAACCTAATCAGGGCTCTGAATTTTCCTTCAACTTGCTCAAACATTGTTGAAGAAATCATAAGAATTTATCCAAATATTATTTCAGTTACAAAAATAATTTCAAATACTCTGTTTGGTTTTAGAAATAATCATTTAGCCCTCCATATGTGCAGGTACACACAGACTTCTACTTATTATTGCATCGTTACAAAATAAAACAAAATACTTATTCACAACTGTATTCCTAGAGACTAGAGGTATTAAATAGCTAAAGCTATGATCGTGTTTGATATACAAATTACTTTTTTACAGAATGTAACTCGTTAAAATCAAAAAAAAAATATAACATAAATACAATTTCCAACGAAATTGTGTAACTATTTAAAAAAAAAATTTAGTAAATTTAAAATAATGATGATAAATCATATACGTATTGAGAGTAAATATAATTTTTCTTTCGAATACGTAGATTGATACAATTATACTATACGTCAACACTTCATGAAAATCCTTTCTCAGTTTAAGTTTTATTATAAGTAAGTCCATAATATATAATTTCATGTGAGTGTGTGTGGCACACCAATATAAAATCATTTAAAGTGGCATAAAAGATAACTAAAAATATACAAAACACCGTAAACTTTTGAGCAGAAATAGTAAATGATATAACAATATAATTGGTTTATTATTATATTTTATTATTGAACAAACTCTCATTATTTGTACCTAGGTACGTTATACTTTTTTTTATTGGACACGTTTATGAATTATTTTAATTTCCGAGTAATAAAAATATATGATAATGTTACTATAGTATAACAAGTCATTTTCTCAAAATATTATCATATTATAACGCACTAACACTATGAGATTTAAATGGAAAAAAAAGTACTGACAGAGTGACAGCTTGATATAAACTAAACCATGTGCTTATTTTTGCACCAGAAAAAAGTCGTAATAAATACAAAGATTTAATGTCAAGAGTATATTTTGTTAAAAACATTAAATAGTTAATATAAAATTAATGATAATGACCATGGACATATATATAACTAACAGTTCGGTTTTGGCAATTTCTATGTTTAAAATAATTTTATGTGAAATATCTCTGGTTTTACATACCTTATAAAAATTATTTTTAAATTAAAAAAATATCTTAAAAAAATTAAACTGTTCTGCTCCAAATAGTTTATCCAATTTCTAGAGTTTAAACATAATTCCAATTACTTAGTTTGGTATTAGAAATAATTATTCAGGGTTCCAATAAATACACTGCAGAAGTGCAGATAATATTGCTTTCTTTTTAAAAAAAAAAATTTTTACAGCTGTTTCCTTAATTTAATTCAAGGTTTGATTGTGTTTTGCAGAAACGACTTCTCTACAAGATCCTACTCTTTCCCGCTCCTATCTTCATAACCCTTAACTATTTTCTTAACTCTTCAAGTGTGTTAAGTGGATGAACTATCCGCTACATATTCCTTAAAAGCAGTGGTTTCTTATGGACTATGGTAGTATTTTTGCCACTATTATACAATTATTATTTATTTTTATACTACTGACATACTCCATTCCAACCTTACAATTATAGCTACTTTTGCAGATGACACCTGTTAAGTATTTTTTGACCCAGACATCAACATTACGTAGGTTCTTATATAAATAACCTTTAAACTCAGTTAATTCATTGAAAATCTGGTTGAATGAATAAAAAGAGATAAAAATAGATCATCACGCACATCACCTTAAAATAATATTAAATTACACAATTATCTCCATAAGAAACTTCGTCAAATATTAGTTGGCGTTCATCTAGATAAACGATTACATTGGACTTACCCACATTAGAACTACCTATCCGTCAAAAGAAATAATTAAATAACCAATAAATTGGTTAAATTTGTTCAATCCTTCCAATCAACTTACTAACTTACGTTTATCAAGTATCAACTAAAGCTCCGTGATACGCTAGAAACAACTTTACTCTTAACAATTACCTTAAAAATGCTATTCTATCTGTACTTGTGTCTATTCGCTATTAGAAATTTTACTCGAACTGCAGTAGGTTGTAGGTATATAGATTTCCCAAATCTACAAATATCTAACCTTACTTCTATTACTCTTCCGGTAATCCTCCTCGTCGCTTAAAATTAAATTAGTTAAATGACCTCCTAAAGATAAATATAAATATATATATTATATTGGTACATATTATTAAATATACATAGTCTACCCCAACCAGGCTGAAATAGTGTCACTGGACACCCTTTCTCATTACGTCGTCCAATTTTTTTTTTAATTCCACATCAAATTTACTTACTAATTTTAATTTTACAGACTGAAAATTATTGTATTTCTTTATTAAAAAAAAGAAAAACGCTACATTGCCTACAGTCATCCATGATTTATTTGAAAATCTAAGAACTTCAATTAACTGTTTTGAGTATGAATAACGTCTTTAAGCAACACAATTTTACTACATACATAAGACCATAAAATTGAATAGTAAATTATAATTAAAATTAATAATACTTTAATAACATCGAATGCAATAATCTAAAAGTGGTTAAAATTTATGGTGATTTTGATAATACTTTTATAGTTTTAGAGTCCCAAATTTACATTGTTTTTGCCATATGATAAATAAATAATACCTATATTGTTAATATAATATTAGTTGCTTTTGCGCCAACTGTTTTAACATTCATTTTAAGAGCTGAAAATATGAAAATCGATTATCACCCAGCTCACAAAAAACCTATTTTCGAATTAAACAATTAAATTGACTACTGCTTGATATATTGATGGTACTGATTTAAGTATAAAACATTATTCTAGTTACCGAGGTAAATATAATAATAAGTATAACATAAACCTTATCTACTCTGTGAATATTTAATTTACTGTTACAAATATAATTTAATTATAATTTGATGTCAGTTAACTTGATATATATATATATTAAACATTAAGTTCGTTTCATAAAATAGTTTAATACTAATACCATCTGATTTTTTTCCCTTCTAAAATGTGATGACTGTGAATAAATTACTGTTAACTGGAGTTGTAAATTCAAGAGACATAATAATTTATTATTCAGTCTCGTACCGTGAGGTTTAATAAAATTAAAATGTCTAACAAAAATAATATAAAATCTTAACGCCATTACAGTAAACAGCTTTTAGCTTAAGTGATTTCCTTTTTAACTAAACCGGTTTTTATCAAAACCGTAATAATAATTTAGAAAACAAACCGTTCAGAAATGAAAACAAAAATGCGCTTGTCCCCAGACGTTTTCGCAGTGGGGTAGAGGTATCATTTTAGTCCCCTAACCATATATTATATATACCAACAGTATAAAACATCAACGCTTATAGCATAAAGAAAGAAATAAGAATGCATTTCATATACTTCGAATTATAAGATAAAAATATTATTTCCCTCAAATTATATTGCGTTAAGTAAATTTAACATACATTTCACGTTTCTCCTGCTAAAGTGCTGCCTATATAATACGTTATACGTTATCAAATTATCTGGGTACAAAAATTACCTAATAATATTATATCACAAATTATGACTACATGATTATCATCATTCATCAGATTATTTTTTCAGTACAGTTATACTTATGAATGTAGGTATTTAATATAATTTAATAATATATGTGAATACCAACGATTGTATCCAAGTCAATAGCCATAAAATGAGTTTCAAGACTTATGTAAAAACAAACAATTAGGTTATGGTTTTGATTTGGTGAATAAATAATTTTGCACAACAAGATTTTACCTATTTATTGGCTACTAATCATATCAATAAGCATTTGTGTAACCGTTGTTTATTAAATAATATAATTTATGTTTCATGTAGAGTTGTTGGATTAATATGTGTGCAATTAAATCGCATAGTTCTTGATCTACAAGCTTAAATTTATCTTTTAAAATTTAAAGTTTTCTTACTAAAGATTAAGAATTAACGTTCAAGTGAATTGTCAAGTGTGAACAAAAATCGTTTTATGTATTGTAAAATACAGAGCATTATTGAATTAAATAAATATGAATGTAAATTTGCAAAAAATAATAAGCAGATTTCGATAAAAACAATTTATTATTTTCACTTTTTATTGAAAATACCAAAGTGTTTGTTTGGTCGAAATAGTGATACATATAAATAAATATTTATATTTTAGATTCGAGCTTCTATAAATGCTGGTGTGCCGCAAGGTTGCATCCTATCTCTAATTATCTGTAACATCTTTGCTTCCGACCAAACGACTACCCCCAACACATCAGTAGCTGACTACGCTGATGACAAAGTGCTACTATCCATTAACAACGATCCAATCATAGCGTCAATAAATCTACAAACTCACCTTAATGCTATGGTAAAATGGTTTACAAAATGGCGGCTTAAAGGTAACCAGAATAAATCCGTTAACACAACCTTTACCTTCAGACTTACTTCTTGTCCTGGATTTGTTCTATACGGAATTCTAATTCCTTACTCTCCAAAAATCAAATGCCTCGGCCTTACTCTAGATCAAAGACTAACCTGGGCTCATCATATCAGATCTAAAAGATTAGCGTTGAATTATCGTCTTCGCTTGCTTAAACCCTTATTATGCAAAAATAATTTCATCGCTACTAGAACTAAACTGCTTATTTACAAAACACTTTTGAAACCACTATGGACCTGCGCCTTCAGCTTTGCGGCAATGCGAAAAATACCGTTATCTTGAAAATCCAAACCTTTCAAAATATTGCACTTAGAAAACTAATGAATGCTCCGTCTTACGTGTCAAATTATACAATACACACCGACTTAAAACTTACAATAGTACAAGCTAAAATCTTTTATGAAAGATTCCATTACCATTTAAATAATCATCCAAATCAACTAATAAAAGACTTGGCCACTCCCACAATACCTGGAAATCATCAGAGACGTTTGAAGCGTAAGTGGTACCGTGAACTCTTAAATTAAATTAAATTAATGATTATCAAGCTAACAGAAAGTGTTATCAATGGGTAGCATCTTTCAACAAAACCTCATGACCTGTCAAATTTTATCACATATTCTTATTGTGTTTAGTAGTATAGATACAGATTTTTATTACGTTTACAAATAAAAAAAATATGAACAACTTTACATATTATAACATGTATTTGATTGTTAAAAAATAGCATTCATTTAACAATGATGTATAGGTATTTTTCATAGGAACCATACTTTAGAGTACCTAAAAAGTGCTCTAAAAGTTGCATGAAGTGTACAAGCATTTTAATAGAAATGTCATACTTATGAGAAACAAAATTGAAAGGCTACACATATATAAGTAAAAATGTTTTCATACGAAATTGATTTAGAGTACTATAATTTATTATGATAACCGTAAATCATTTTTGAACATTTATTATTACAATGACAATATTATTTTTGGTGCTCAATCGTGTACCAACACGAATATCTGGAATTATATATAAAGTTCACATCACGTGCTTTGTGTATCTAGTTTAAAAATAATTCGTTTCAAATTTTATTATTATTTTTGAGTACTTTTTGAAGAAGAAAAAGTAAGGCTGTTCACGGGATCCATAATTATCTATAACTTAATACACAAATCTAATAATTACTCGAGATACTCAATAAGATATAATTCGCCTGACAAATAGATGCTTTCGATAAATTGAGGTTCAACCTACTCGATATGCATTTTAGATTCTGAGCGGAGCGATGAATATATTGATTTTACGTAGTGTGTTTTTTAGATTCTGAGCGGAGCGATAAATATATTGATTTTACAATGATGTGTATTGTTTTTATTTTTTTATTTTTTGTGTCTATCATCACCTTCTGAGGCAGTCAAACTGCTTCGATTTTCTTTAACAGTATCATTTCCGATAATAAAGTGAATCTAGTTGGTACTTTAGGGAGTCAAAAGTAAAAAATTCTTAATAGTTTTCAAATGCGTAGGGAAAAACAAAAGAAATATTAAGAAAAAACGGGAATTTAAACGCAAAATCAGTTTTTAGCAAAATCAAATTTTGGATTTTGGTATAACTCTAAACCGATTAACAAATGACCCCAGATACATGAAATTTTCACTAGTCGTTTATATTAGCATTTTCTACAGACGATACAATTTTCAATATATTTTTTTAACTGTTTACGGACATTTTCAATTTCTAAATTTTTTTTTTTTTCTATGAATGTCAATAAAATTTTATTTGTTGGATAAAAAAGCATGAACCTTTAATACAAGGCTCCTAACATATTGTTACAATGGCATTTGAAAAATATTAAAAATCCATTGCTACAATTTTTTTTTTTTTTTATAAGCATTTAAAGTTCGTTTTTTAACAACATTTATCAAATATAAAATTTATAAATGATTTTGTAGTTAAAAATGTATAGGATGTTTAAATTTTATAGCTAAGAATTAAAAATTAAAAATAAGGTTCCACATAAGTAGGTTATTCTGTAATCAAAAAATCCCTAAAATATAAACACACAGTTTTTTTATAGTTATTTTATGGTCAAATTTGGACGAAATTACATATTAAATAACCAAGAATTTAGTTATTTTGTTGTAATTTTATAATATTAATTCAACTTACCGGCTACCGTATTAATAATAAAAAATTACAGTATAATTAATATAATATAAAATATCAACACTGACAAACCGTGTCAGCTCAGAATCGTTTTTTGTATACAATGATATATATTATTGAATTCAAATTTAATACCATCCAATAAACAGTGACCCACTTGTAACCTACTGTATAGCAAAGCGACATCCACTTACCCACTTTTTTTTTAATATTTAGAAAATATAAATAGTATAATATGAAATAGGTAAGTACACATATAACACATAATATATATTATAACATCTAAACAATATTATTTTAAGTAACAATAGATTTCAGACAATAGTCTAAATTTCGAATCCCTCAAGAGGTCAAAGTGTTGTAATATTAATCTCAAATATACAGTTTCAGAATCACGAAGTAACTAAGGAGCATGATTTTGTTGTCACGTGCGAAGAGACAATGATAACAACATACACTCCAAGAATAGTGCCCTGCTCTTATGGGAAAACTTTATGGTCTACAACGCTACACGCATGAACAAAACTAAACAGTCTTTGGTTTCCTAAAATGATCATTATTCCGAATAATTTTATGAATGATAAACTATGACGAATTTTGTATTTTATTATTATAGAGATTATTATTATGTCAGTGTGTTACATTGTTGCGGTCTGTTATTGTTGTTATAACCCTTATAAACCTTTTAATATAGTATTGTTTAGTCCAAAAAATAATCCCGGGATTGAATTATAGTAATCGAATTTAAATTTGATATAAAAAAAAATTGGTAGCCCACTATTTATTACTAACAGGTAATTTGCAAAATTTATAATAATTAAAAAAGTGGGTATGTGGGTATCATTCCATTGTACAGTGGGTTACAAGTGAGTCAATAAAATAGATATTGTTAAATTTGAATTTAATGATATAATGTCATTGTATACGAAAAACGATTCTGAGTGGAGGTGCAGGTTTGTCAGCCTAGGATATTATTTCGTATTATATTTATATTGTTAATATAAATACGGAAGCCGGTAAGTACATAATAATATACTTCATAAGTTACAAGTACCCTCGAATAATATTTAATGCATTATGTCAATATTTTAACTTCAGACGCTCATAAAAAAATATTGTGGATTTACGCTTATATATATTTTTTTATATTTCCTCTAACAACAACTTATAAGGAACGTTGTATAACATTTTCATGATTTTTGACCAAGCAAAAAATATTTTATCGACAATACTTTAAAAATAATTAATAAAACTCAAAATTTTCTTATGCCTATAAATAGCACGAAAAGAACCGCAATATTTCGAAAATTTTATGGTGCATAGAAATTGGTAATATAAACATTCAGTTAAAATTACTTCATATATCTAACGTAGTTTTTTTGAGAGTTAAACCAAAATTGATTTTGTAGAAACTGATTTTGAGTAAAAATTCTCGTTTTTTCTTAATTTTTTTTTTTGTTTTGTTTATCTTGGTGCTTTTGAAAACTACTGGACATTTTTAACTCCCTAATGCTTCAACTAGATTCACTTTCCTATTAGAAAAGATGCTGAAGTTGGAAATCTAAGCTTTATTTCGACTATTTATCGTGTAAACAGACACAAATAAAAATAAAAATAAAAATAAACATCTTTGTAAAATCAAAATATATTCATCGCTACACTCTAAAACAAAAACGTATTATCTTTTGAATATAAATCGTTTAAGTGTAATACATATACTCATTTCTCTGTAAGTAGGTTTACCGACTCATCAAAATATTTTCAATAATAATGTTTCGATTAGAGTGATAATTGAAAACAATATGTCCATTTGCATCATTATAAGGTACCTACTACCTATATCAATATTAATTGTTAAGGCGAGAATTTATTAATCTCCTCTAATAACCGTGAAAACAAACAATTTACAATTTAAATGTGCTGTTATTATGGTTATCGTAACGCTATAAATAATAAAACTCGACAAAAGTTATTAGCGTTTGGTAAATATTAAGCATTAAAGACAGAAACGCAGTAGAAACTTAATGTCCCTAGCGACCACACTTTGGATTTGCTAAGATGTTTCTCATTATACTCCGACATGAGTGCGTACGTTTATGTGTGTACAATGCACATTAGTGCTTTTGACAAAGCCAGTAATGGAATATATGAGGTTTGTATTAGATTTACAGTTAAAAGCCTCAAATTACACGTATGGAATCCGCCAAGTCGACTGCAGTCCTGATATTCGTATAACACTATATTGTCTCACATTATTATAATTCATTAAAATCGAAAAGTACCTATATGGAATGTAAATTCCACATGGTCTTTCAATGAAATTGTATAAACTGTAAAGTTTTGATAGAAAATGAAAAATAAAAGTAATACTTAACTGTTAACTGTTGAACGATGACAATAATAATTGTAATTAATGTAATAATTGTGAGAGTAAATTAAATTTTTTTTCGTAAATACGTAAACCAATACGATACCCGTCATCTTGAACATAATTTTCCAGTACGTGTTTTATTATAATTAAGACGTTATTGTATTTGTTGCACATATATACTATGTATGTCTGTGTGTTGTATAATATAAAATCATTAAAAATGCCACAAAAGAAAACTAAAAACATACAAAACAGTAAACTTTGGAACCAGAAAAAGTAAATGTTATAACAACCTAATTGAGTTATTATTCTGTTTTACTATTGAACAAACTCTTATTGTTTGTACGTTAAACTTTTTTATTGGATACGTTAATGAATTATTTGTACTTCTGTATTATAAAGTTTTATGATTTTTTATAACAAGTAATTTACTTATAATATTATAATAAAATCGATTTTAATAGATAAAAATGTTCGATAGAATAACAGTTTGATATAAACAGAGACCATATTGTACTCATTGTCGAGACAAGTCGTAATAAATATTATGATTTAATTTAATGAAACTTACTTGAATAAAATTATATACTTAATATTATAACTAATGATAGCCATATTAATAGTAGCTAGTTATTGGTAAAAACTACTTTAATGAGTCACAGTTTTTAAAATTTCAGAATTCTTAACAAACATTTTTTACGTGCCTAATAAAAATCATTTAGAAAGAACCTATAGTAAATTATGGATCATTGAGACAAAATGTATTTTGTTAGAATATTATTTTTTAGTAAGCCTCTCTGATTTATTTTGTTTCAAAAATGTTTATTCTTGTATATTTAAATATGTGTATTAATCTGTTCCCAGTTAAATATAACAAACAATATTATGCTATTTAAATAAGGATCAGTGTTAAATCCTTGTTCAGTGAGGTTAAATAGTTTTATCATGCCTTTATATTAGGCTAGGTTGGAAAGGTATATGTTCCTGGTATACCTACGTTGATAAGAGATTTTCTAGGTATTATTAGTTATTACCATTCATTACGTTTCACTTGTTTAGACTTCAAAGGGGACTGAATGGAATCAGATTGTCAGAAGCACAGGATGCAAGGATGCTTTACTACTGGTAGGTTAATATTTTGTTGACTATTGACTGGACAGTGGACATTTTGTACTGTTACACTCATACTCATTAGAGGCGCCAAGACCATTCGTTAGCAAAAATTAAATAATATAATAATTACATCATCAAAAATATTCTGATTGGCTTAATGATTTTCAACGAAATAACTTTTTTGGTAGGAAAGTGAATCTATTTGATATTATTGGTCTGAATTGTAAATTCCCGGTATTTTATAAAATACTGGGGAAAAATTTTAGGGAAAAGCGCTAAATTTTTAACAAAATTAGTTTTGAAATAAATCTATATTCTTATTTTATTGTAATTAAAAAAAAAAATCAATTGAAATAATTGAAATTTTCACCAAATGTTTATATTAGCATTCTTTATACATGACATAATTTCCAAAATATTTTGACTCCTTTTGTGCTCTTTATTGGCATTTGAAATTTTCGATTTTTCTTTTAGTTTTTTTTACTATAAATGGTAATTAAACATTTTTTTCTCAATAAAAAAATTCGAACATTTTATACAAAATTCATCATAAGTTATTAACAGTGGATAGATTTACCATCGAATTCAAATTTAACACATACATTACGGTGACTTACTCAAAACGAGTTGCACTCGATATCTACTGTACAGCAGAGCGGTTACCTACTTTACCCCTTTTCATAAATAATATTAATAGAATAAACGATAAACGCCCAATAAACGATTTCATTACTGCAGAAGCGAACCACTCTTGAGGATTCTAATTGAATCACAAGTCCATTTTTTTAATAAACCAGTATTTATTATTACGTGTTGTTTTAGTTTAACTTTTTTTTTTGGATGATTCAAATAAAAAAAACCCGGCAAGTCTATATGCTGAATAGTACGTTTTGTGTGTATCTCGTCATTGTATAATATATAAGTTTAATTTTAATTTATAAATTAAAAATTAAGAGGTAATCTTTGAATTAAATACAACGAAAAATGAATCCGAGCGGAAACGCCTCGTGATATAACAACTTCTATTTCTAAAGATATTTTACAATTCACTGAAGCTAAAACTACTAAACGTAGGTAATACCTATGGTAAGTTGAACTAATTTTTGAAAAAAATATCATATATTTGTATATTGTTGTTATTAACTAAAATCGTATATACATCAATAGTGACGACCAATAGAATGGTGTGAATTGATTTAGAGTGTATGTACCGTATCAATAGTTTAAAATGTGCCTAAAAGTTAGTTTGAAAATTTAATTGTGTATAAAAAATAATAACATACGTTGTACTTGTAATGATAAAAAACTGAAAGTCCCTTCTATTAATTTATTTTTAATTTCAACAAAATAATATAAATTATTGAAAGAAAGATTGTTATTTTTTAATTTAAATTTCAACAAAATTTTAACTTCAAATGTTTATGAAAAAAAATTCTTTAATTGATGTATTTTAAGTATTTTTAAATACTAATTACTAGGTAAATAATATGACTTATGAAGAGCACTGTATTAGATGTTTGATTCACATGATACTAACTTGTAAGTATATTATACTACCTATAAGTGGTCTTCTACGATGTAAATAAAATAAATAAAAGCCATATTACTTACATGTTACATATATTAATAATAATTTAGTTTATATTTGTGAAGTCACATAATTGTGAATTTGATGTTGAGATACTCAACCGATGTACCGATGACGGAACACTACAGAAATTCAAATAGTTGTTGACATATATAATATATTATATACATATATTTATATACCTTTTAGTATGATGTATATTATGAAAATCACTACATTTTGACTGTTTTATTATAAGCTCAAAGCTGGTCACATTATTGTGTAGTATTGTGTAGTATATATCTTATACAATTTAGAACAATAATTTTACTAATATACACACTGCAATAATACTGTATTACATTTTTCTGGTTGTTATCCGGGACAAAAGTTTTAGTACAATTTATTATTACTATTCCAAAACTAAAATGCACTATGATAAAGGAGTAAGAACCGAATATTACTGCGTAGAGATCATTCCGGATTCCGAAAATAAAACTCATCTGAACGCATATAACGCTAAAAACATTTTTCTCGTATCGTTTTTATTGATAAGTGTCGATATAATGGAATTTATACAAATTATACTCCGTGATTTTTACCAGTAAAATATATTCAAATAAAATATATATTAATTATTTTAATTAAACGAGAGAATTTTTGACTGTTTTCTTTTTTAATTAAATAGTACTAATTAACAGTATCAAATGGAAAACCTGTAACCTAGCCTATCAATTTTCCTAAATATCCCGTAAAAATAATAATGGATATAGTTATACACAATTATAATTATAGCAACTCGATGCAAAACTTGCTACACAAATTGTGCATTATTAGCATTAAATACTTAGAATAGTATGTTGATATTTTTTTCAACTCTATATTTTCTCTCGACATTTCAATAATTATTATTTCCTTTTCGTTTTATAAAAACAATAGGAACTCATCAATACATGTTTTTAGCACATTATTCTCAAATATTATTTTAATTAGATACATTGATAAAATACTAATTACATATTTTTTTATGTAACTACTAACTAAGCAATATAGGTAGGTACATTCCATTTTCATAATAATATAATAATGTTCAGTTTATTATAATAATAATAATTACCTATACTGATTGTACTTTTTGTTTTATCTATAAACTGAAATAATTTTTTGTCTCAATATAAATGTGGAAGGTATTTTTTTGGCTTAACACGATATAATAAAATGTATGAATGACAACGATCATGTACCTAATAATACAATAATACAATAATATGACTTATTTCTTTTCATATTTATATTTATATTTAGACAATGGCAATGGAGTTATATTATTATAAAAAATAATTTTTGAAATTCATAATATTTTGTTTGTTGAAATTCTCACATTTTAATTATTACTTTTATCCATTGAGAGGAGGGGTTTGAGGAGGCAAGGAGGTAATTTTCCCCTGTATGATTTTAAAAGCTTGACTTTGTCGTGTTTAATATTGTGGCAGTTGACATTTTAATTCAATTTGTTTGGAAACTATAAAAATCTAAAATGACACCTGCACCGAGGCAGGTACTATATTTATTTAGAGCTCTAACGCTGTATGTATTTTCCGTAAAAAAAAATTAAGTTATTTATTGTGCCTGTGTTCATACAAAGAACATAATTATCATAATGTAAGATGGTGATTTATTGTATCAAGATAAAAATATAAGTTAAAATTAGCTTGCGACTGAGGTTTTTTTTAGAAAGTATGTGGACTGGTCAAAACTTTTTCACCCTTCCCATTCTCCACTACGGAGACAAACAACACACTTGTAAAAATTGAAGTGACGCCGTTGCGTTTTATAACTTTAAATTCCGATGTGATTATTTTTATAATATTCGGAAATTGTTTTCGCTGTTATGACATAGGTAAGGTAATTAGTAAGTATTATTAGTACAATGTAACACAATTCACTAATTCGTAATGACTAAGGACGACTATATATACCCATAATTAACAATAAAACAAATAATAATGACGAATAGACATAGGTACAGATTAATTAATTAGAAATACAATACAGTAGGTGTCCCGAGATGGCACTTTTCATCAGTGGGCGTTAACTAGGGAAACGGAAAGGGTGGTTGCAGTATTTTGACCATATATTGTGTACAACAGCGTAATAATATGGTAATTTAAACGCGTATTTCTCTGTAACGCGTATATAGACATATGTGATTGTCAATTATAGTAATTAGCCTTCACAAGCACACGAATTTGATTTATAATCAATGAATAAGTTACCTTCAGTTCACGGTTGATTGGAGGCCATGAGCATCACGAGGGACACCCTGTAATTTTATACAACGAAGTATGCGCGTCTCTTTTGATTCGTTTCGCTGTTTATTTGTTTGATCATAATATAATTATTATGACAATGCACGCCATTAACAAACACGCTAGTTATAAATACGTTTAGATAATTTTTTTTAATAACAGATCACTAAAACTGGTGAAATAAGTCATGGCATGGTTTTAAGGTGACATTTCACAAATTAAATTATTAAATGCTTAGATAATATAATTATATATACTATTATAATTTATTGCAAACGTATAAAAAAAAAATTGTTTTAAGATTAGAATAATAGAGTGTACCTTCTTGACTCCTTATGTTTCAGAATCTACTTAATATGTATAATATATATATATATATGTATGTTGCCGGTATTCAATTTAAATACTGACATATTATCATTGTTATTAGAATGTTATATTAACTGCAGTTACAAAGTTATGTTTGAAAATAAATGTTATATCAACAAAATATATAAACATTTTAAGACAAGCTATTTTATTTGACCTAAATGTTAGATATTATTCTAATTCAATTTTTTTTTTAAAAACATACAAACGACTTTTCTGTTAAACTATTTTGTATTCATCATGAGCAAAATAAGTTATAAATTATTTTTATTCCCATGAGTATTAAAATAAAATCAGTATTTTAACATCGAATGAAGCTTAACATAATATTTATTTTATTTAAAGAACATATTTCATAGCATTTTAAATATTTAACAATTGGGACTACTATGTTATAGATAACTAACGTAATATGAAATAAATAGGTTAGGCTAGGTTAGCCAATAGCTAGGTGACTCCTATAAATAGGTAGGTACAGTGAAATTATCCCCCAAAGTACTATAAATGTCTCGATACTCCGCACAATTCTCCTTGCTTGTCAAATATATTACACTATAAACAATAACCATAATACTATAATAAGTACTAGAATAAAATATTTATCATTATATGAAGGGTAAAATAGAATTAAAAAAAGAGTTTTTCTGAAATAATTAAAGTGTTTAAAATTGAAAATGCTCGTTTGAAATTCAGAATTAGTTTATTCATTTAAATATAATATGATGTATAACCAATTCATTCAAATTATAATTTACATACTATAATGCATCTTTTGTCCTTAAGCGGCAAAACATTTATGTTTCTAAGGATTAAATATCTTCAGTTTTTTTTTATTTTATAAGATTTATTTAAGATCAACCATCAAGTTTTATTATATTTTTGAAACGAAAATAAAATAATAATATAGAGATTTAAAGAAACGAATAGTTAAAAAAATGTATAATACAACACGAAATTATACATAATATGTACGAGATTTATGAAAAAATGTATATTTTAGTGTTATTAAGAATTATAGCTTATAGCTTTCGTGTTATATTATAATATTTAAAAAACTAATAATTAACAATAAAATAATTACAAATCGACATATTTGCAGTACATCAGATTTCATTCATAATCATTATAAAAACAAATTAATTTGTTCAATAACTACTATAAAATCACTCTTTCAATACCAAACAACAATCCTGCAATAATAATTTTAATTAGTTTTAAATCAACTGCGTAAGTATATTTGTCTAAACGACAGTGGACAGAATACATTATTACTTTTAGGTATTATTATTATTATTATTTTTGGTCAGTAGGTCACTATAGTATTATATAGTTTGAAAAATATATTTCCGACTATCCTATAATAATTTTAAATTTAAAAAATAGAGGATAGTAGACTTTGATTGGAGAGTCCATTATTGGAAAGCTTATAATATTATTACTGTGATAATTAGAGAAGTATTTTATATGAAAATATGATCAATACACGAGTTCGATGTTGTATCTACTCGTCTGTATATGTATTTAAAGTATTAAATCATTGTTATATAGTGATAACTGATTCTAGATAATATTGGGACGTAGTATTTATTATTATTTTGAAATGTTGTATTATCATAATAATATTATTATACTATTATAGGTAGGTCGTGTAGGTGGTGTACAAAGGCGAAATACCACGCTCGATGGTGCTATTAAATTGCATAATTGAAACGCCGTGTAACGGATGCCTATCTACGTCTAACATATTTATACAAAATACACCACTTGGACTTAAATATATGTACACATTACACCTCTACAGACGAACATAATAGGCAAGTTAACTGGTAAAATACGTTACATTTTCTGCTTGTATAAACAATAAAATAATATATCACTATCACGATAAGAAGTGGTAAATTGTTAAATCGTAATACCACGACCAAAAAAGAAGGCCATAACACAATAACACAGGGCTTGCATTTGAAAATAATAATTTTGTTTTATGTTATTTATAATAAATACACTACACAAGTTTTGCGTTTGTCATTGTTTAGAATTAAAACGTTATTTTACCCAACATTTTCTAATAATCCAGTAAGTAATTTTTTCAAGCACCAAATAATAATGTATTATTTTATTAATATTAATATAATGGCATTCTACAACACCTAGCTATTTTATATACTGATCTATTTTAGAGAAGTTTGTACATAATATATAAAATTACCCTTAACGCCTATTAAATTTAAAAATAATAACTAATACAGGGAATGGCCTGAATACGGAATAAATATTTTTAGGAAACCAATATTATAACTTTTAAATAAATGGATTTTAAATTATTTCGTTTTTGTTTAATGATATAATATTATATATTTTGCTAATTGATATGTTTGAATTTATGGTATTTAATTATTTTTGTTTATTTTTTTTCATTATAATAATGTTTACAAAAGTCAACTGTTTTTTGTCAAATATAACATTATAATCATTACATTATTATAACATTCGCAAGCTCTGCAATAATATTGTTGATATACAATAATGCCTGCGGATAAATATTCTTCGCAAAAACAATAGACGAAAAATCGCTATGAAGACGATGCGAGTGTTTGTTGGGTTTTAATTAACTATAGTTAATATTATACTAAAATTAAATGAAATATATAATTTATGGCTACCAAATCGATACGTCAGGAGGGCTATAATATAATAGGTTTTAATAAACTATAATTAATATTTAATATTATTCTGAAACGAAATGGAATATAAAATTAATGGCAATTGGCAATCAAATTGGATTCATCAACAGGTGGATAATATTATTATTTAGAATACTTATATATATTCAGATTATTTGATTATTACGTATTATTACTATGATAACTGCGCGTGGTACCGTAATTTCACTTTTTCGATTTAATGTTATCTGCGAGATTTAAAGTTTAAACCCAAGATTCCCCATGATCAATTCGGGTTTCCCGAAAATCAGTCATGTACGTAGGACGGAAAATTAATTTTGGTACAGCAGTTTCGAAAGACATATATTCTTATAAATTAATGAAATATATTTTTACGATCTTCAAATAATCTCAAAACGAACCGAAGGAAATTTTGATTTTACAATAATAATATAATCTCGTTCGAAAGAAACTTTTTTCGCAAGAAAATACGTTTTGGTATAATATATCTGCCATTGATTATTGTCAATATTGCTCGTATAACCGACAAACTTATAATAAGTGTGTGGTTTGTGTTGTGCGTGTATGTTAAAATCATCACAAATTCATCTTTTTTTTTAAATTATAATTGCTTTCATGAATATTAAGCTACAATTCAAGTCATTTTTATTGATTAAATATCACATTTTGTTCTCATGAAATATTAGTATAAATTATTCAAACATTAGCTTTTAATTATTGCTTTAAAAAAAAGTACTTTAAAAATGAGTGTACTTCCGTCAATAATTGTATACAGATTTTGCGGAAAAACTGCAAAACTATTCAGCTTTTTAAATTATGTTAATAAATTATACACTGCAATATATTTATAATAACATATAACATCAATATGATCCTATCTAAATGATCTACCTAACTTCAAATTGTCATACATATTATGTATGTAAAATATTTATTTTTTTTGGTATATTTTTTCTAAATATACTAAATATTATTTATAAAATGTGAGTTTGGAAGGGTATGATTAAACTATATAATTAAATTATTATGTAAGCAACTACGGGTATTTCAAAAAGTATTATTGTATTCACGAATTGTTTGCATAGGCTGGCTACAAAGCTGGATTGCATTATGCCACTATGATTATTAAAAGCTGGACATATTTAGATTGAAAAAAAGGTTAAATATTACTATTTCAATGTAAAGAAAAAATGGATAAACTAACTTAACCTAACTTAAACTAACGTAAAAAAAAAATCGAATAATATTGTGAAATTGGATAAGTAACCACATAACCGTAGCGCAACCGATACTGATCTATTATGATTAATATACATATTTTTAATCCAATCATATTAATATATTATAATAATAAATCATCTAATCTCATGCATCTTCCGATACGTCCCACATTATATTTTGAATCAACACATTATACAATTGTTGAAAATAATATTAAATTGTAAATGTGGTATACCGTATACGTATACATTTTAATTTCGAATGCATTCGAAAAAATTTTGGTTACTTTATCGAAATGGGCTACAAACAGAAAGAGACACTCCCCCTATTTTTGCTACGGTCTTGTAATTACAACTAAAATTATAGTCGAGAACAGTTTTAATTTGTTTATAATTCTTCAATAACGTATTTATTTTTAATTTCTTCCCATATAGGTACTCAGTGTACATTATAGCAAATAATGTTAAATATTCTATGGTAAACGATATACCTATCACCTTGATTTTGAATTCATTCAACAGAATATTGTCGTCACCGACCTTATCGAGAAAAACTACAAACAGAGACAGATCCTCTCCTCGTTTTTGATACGGCCTTGTTTCACAAATAAAATAGTGAAAAAAAGTAACTGATTTTAATGCGTCGATGATGTATTTATATTTAATTTCTTCTATTATACTCTATACACTTCACTTGTGAATATGTATTAACATTGGCGTATACCTAGTAGTGTTTATTCAATGCGTATCCTAACAAAATCCCAGGGTGGACGTGATGCGTCTATAGTATAGGCTCTATACAGTACACGGAATTTCATTTTGTTAATAATATTGCTGAAGTTGGAGTTCACCATAATTCATAACTACACACCCCTCGGTTTCGCGCTGCAGCCAATTCTCTGAAATTAAGTTAGTTGTAATATTATTTTTATTTTTATTTTTTCTGTTTGTTTGGAATTGGGGTTCTTAGTGCAATTATTTTATGACAGATATAACTTAATGTGCATACATTTTATGCGTAAAAATTATTACCTATATTATTATGATAGTCTCGTTGATGCCGATTTATACCAAAAACAATCTAAAAAACCTATTTATAGGAATTTCTATTAAAAATAAATTGCATTAACACATGGGAAGAATATTTTAAACTATTTTTTAGTAATATTAACGGAATATCCAAAATGTGTACTATTTTGATACTAAGGTTTCCGAGTATTTCAAGTGTTTTTGGAACTGGAAGTTTTTAGCGTCGGGCCTTTCCATGAAGTTATGAATAATAGATATATTATTATTTATTGGTTTATTCATATAGTTACGAGAAAACATTTTTCCAGAATATTATAGTTTCATACATAAAATAAATCCGAAATATGTTATATTATGAATTAATGAATTATGATTATATATGTATTTTAATTTGCACATAATGATTATTATTGAAATATCAAGAAATATGTTTATGACGCATTTTGTGGTGAGCGAACACGTTACACAACAAATTATTGTATACTATCTGTACCAACTACCAGGTCCAATTTCTCATGGATTATTCGAGACGCATCTAAATTTCATAGAATTGAATCAAGGATTTAACATTTTGTGATTTAGACAAAATTTGTTAAAATTAAAACTTCTTACGCATATAAAAAAAAACTAATAATCAATTGAATCTATTTTCAGTCATTAAGTATTTTTCATTTTTGGTAAATTTTGATCAACAATAAAAACAAAATAAAAAAAAAAAAATAGAGGAAAAGATAATTTTACTATTGGCTTTCCAAAATACCAACTAGACCCAACAATTGTCTTAGCATCCTCAAGAGTTTAAAATTTAAGCATTTTTACTGCTCCAAAAGATTTTGTTTGTGTCTGTTTTCATCTTATTTTAAAAACACATGTCATTGTAATACCAATACATTCCTCAAAATATACTCAATTTGAAAAGATGTCTTTGCATTAAAAAAACATATTATTCATTGCTACCTAAATAAAGATTCTAAACGAAGCCAATTTTACTAAAAAATGAAAAGTGATAATGTTAAAAACGAATGCCACAATATTCTTGACATATTATAATATTATTATATGGGTATTGTTGTCAAAAATTTAAATTGTTCTTAATACCATTATATATTTTCCTCGATACTTTTTATATATCTAACACAATGCATGATGTGTAATAATATGTATTGTATACCAAATCTAAAGATAGTTTGTATTCATAAAATGAATAAAGTAACTAAATAAAAATTATATTTATACATAATATTAAAATATTATATACATACTGCACATATTGAAATATCTTATTTTTAAAACCAAAATATGCGTAAGATTGCCATAAATAATGAAAGAACATTATAATACAAAATTCCATTAATAGTTTCAAATTTACTTGAGTTTTGTTTTCGGTTTTAATTGTTTGTTTTTAATTTGTGACTCAAAATATGTATAAAAGTTTTCAATCAGCAATATATATTGATTATTGATATATAGAATTAAATTAAATTATTGTCTTGCTGAAAAGTTCGAAGTTGTTATAATTCTACACCAATTGTTGTTTTTTCTATAGAGGGTTATTCGTAACATTAATTTGAATGGGTGTTGTAACAAAATTGAACCTCCTACACATATTTCTATTAAGATTAACCTGTATTACCAAGAATGTATTCATATATTTTTTTAACGATAAAACTAATTATGCTTCTTTTTTGTATGTACATAATTATATTACATCTATTATTTTTTAATATTTAAAAATATAATAACAATTGTGGAGTTTTAGGTTTTCTGAAAGCATAATATTTTCCAAATAATACTGAGAATTATTATTATAGTTAAGTGTAATATAATAAAATACTGCAAAATGCAATAAAATAATATTTTATATATATTATCTCACGCACTACCTACTGTGATGTAGGTACCTCCTCGTGTCCACATTATTGCCGTACTAGTCGCATAGTTTTAAAACAAAAAAATAAATCGATAATTCTCTTTAAACTCAATTTAAACAGTTTAAACGATAGGTTTTATTTTCATATATCTCATGTATTTATAGCAGGGGAAGACAGTACCTATTTATTACCATAACACATTAAACATGCTCATCAAATCCGTTTGACGGTGTCTCGCACAATAAGTAACGCCAAAAACAACGTTCTACCACTACTGCGTTTCAAGTACTTATCTAACACAAGTGTAATGGTTTTTTTAAACGAGACGTAGTCTTAGAGTTTTCACCTGGAAAACTGTTAAACTGCTGTGCAAATAGCGCATATTACGCGTTCTGAGACGGAAAATGGTCAAAGTCACGGCCTCGGGTTTCTCGTCCTACCGGAGAAAAATCCCGAGGGAGGGTCAACGTTGTATATTATACGACAATCTACGATATATTTCAATTAAGAAACGTCAGTGGTACATTATTATTGTACCGGTATATCTCTAACACGATGGTATATAAATGGGAAACCTATACCTATATACGGGGGCGTAATTTCTGGAGTTTTTCAACAGTGGGGTTGCATGGTACGTTTACGTAGCATAAACGATCCAAGTATTTTTGTTTTAGCTTCCTCGATGATTTTTCAGCTATTTCACCAACGAGCTGTTGTAAACAATAATACGAGAACTTTACTAAAAAACTACATTCCGACGCAACACGCATTTATATCTGCCTGTCAAGCATTTTAATACTATTATACCGTGGGTTTATACGTACAGGCGGACATATTTCAAATGAAGATCTCAACAACAGATGCGTTTGTGATAAATAGATATGTGTGTATACTGTATATATATACATAAACCTACAATAAACGACCGTCGTCCGAGTACCAATAAAGCGTCCATATAACGGTTACGTTGTATATATAGGTACAGGAGGATCCTCCTGCTACAGAGTTTGAATTTGGCAAAGGATCGCAGTGCACAACAGTTAACCATCTTGGTACATTGGTAACCATCTTTGCACCACCCTGAACAGACGTGATTTTATTCCGCGAAACTATATGCATATAACCCGAGTGCGCCTATTTACCAGCTATATACATAGGTATTAGGTATCTTATTATGACATATTATACCTCTATAATAAATGTACATATTTTATTTTTATATACTGAGACTAAGACGGTTTTACCTGCTCTCGACTTTCTTCAGACGTACCCTGTGGTGGGCCAGGAACTTCTTGTTGACCATGTCCAGGGCCAGGTCGACGGCCGGCCCGCACCTTTCCAGGTCGAACGGCGAGTCCAGTTTGGTGGTCATCAACACGCCCACCTTGTACTCTATGAATCCCGCCGCGGCCTGCACGATGAGCGGCGGCTGCAACAACTGCAGCAACAGCCACGCGGACACCGCCCACCCCGTCGTCAACATCATTCGACGGCGTATAATCGCGTGCGACGGAGATGCGGTTGCTGTGGCGGAGGTGGTGGCGATGGCGATGATGGCGACGACGACGGCGGCGACGATGACGACGACGACTGCCACTAAGGTCCGCGACGACGTGGACACCGTGAAAGGATCGCACCGACCGCCGCCGCCGCGCGTTCATCCACGAGGCACGCACCCGCCCGCGCGCATGACCGTTGCGTTCCCCCGCGCACTTGTTGAATTTCCCGAGGGCTCATTTTTCACACCCCTCCGCCGCCGACCACTGTGACAACGGTGCCGGTTCGGATGTACAGTGTTATTACGCGAGCCACCGCCGCCGCCGCCGCACTCGTGCCAACAAGTGTATTATATGTTATATAAATATGTACAGGGTGATCATCAACCATGCTAATGTACCCCTTGGCCCCTTTATTACTGTAAATTATTAAGCGGATAATTTTTTTTAATACGTTGATACCTATACCTAATTCAAAATCCAAACGATCAGTTTCTCGATTATCAAAATGTTTATATGCAGGTATACTATAAGAAAAATAATCCTTAAAAATGGTTTTACAAAAATATAAAATATATTATGCATTATTTAATATAGTATTTATTATCCTTGGACCATTTTAACAAAATTATTAATTTTTACGATTAATATTATTCACTAAAATTTTAAAATCCCTAAGCCCCCATATCTTTCTAACCCTATCAAGGACCTATAAATGAGTACACAATGTTAAATAACTCGTTCTCATTTTGATTCTGATACATCAAATTTCAGAAAAATATCCGTTATATAATTAGGAATAGAAAAAGGGATTCTCATTATAGAAATCATACACACAAATCTGTATCTCTATTTGTTTCTATTTTGAATCACTCCGTATAAAATTACACGATCCTGAGAATAACCACCACGATCCAAGGCTGAGCTATAAACCACGCGTTTTCCGGAATCAATCTCTTGTCAATCACGGTGAATACACAATATAATATACTATAATTTACATATTATATTACACTCGAGCACTTTGCGCATAAAAAATATTAGGTATATTTTTCCATATTTTTTTCGTCTTCTCAAAAAAACCAAAGCGCGGTTCAGTAATCATCGCCTTAACGTTCTAATATTTTCTCGCCATCGTTTGGTAAATATAAAATCGACCTGACCATTTAATAATGACACGACGTATTTATAGATATAAAACGGTAGGTACCTTATACTGCGAGGCAAGGAAAAAAAATCTGTATATAGTAACACGTGTGGCGTATAATAATAATAACATGCAGGTGTTCGATTTGATGCGGTTTTTCGTCATCTCCGGAAAACTTTACGGCACCGCCATTTGTTGCACGAAGCTGCTGTTGCAGTGACTTTATATCGTATATTATATTGTACCATGTATATACGAGGGGCGTGTATATATTTTTGTTTTCAAAGTATATATGTATATGTATATGATATAACGACAATGTAGTACCAGACTTGAATATTTATTGTAAACCATCTTATTTATGTTGAGCGCCGTAGTTGCATGTAGGTGTATATAGCATGTAATGTGAATTCAAAGTTATACAGCCGTCAAACGACGAGAACTTTCACCTCTCTTTTTTTTTTACCTAGAAGTTAACCCAATCAATGTAAATCCGTAGTACGAAAAATAGTATAGTTTTGCATTTTTATATTATAATAACTGACGAAATTGCTATATGTGGCCTTCGTGATTCACTGCACAACTTTGATATTATGATGTGCATTGAGAGTTAATGCAACTAAATCACCCAAAAAGATGTGCAATACTTCAAACTAAGCGACAATTGACAAATATACTCTCCGTGGGATCAAGCGTGAACGTCCCCATGAAGTTAACAATAGTTAAAAACTAAAAATGTTATTTCCTATATTACTATATTCATATTATATCCTAATGTAATCAATAATCGTTAGATGACTTTGTCAAGAACGATTGAGTTACAATAAAAATAAAATTAATAATAATATTTTAATAATGATTATTACCTATCATAAAAATTAAACGAAATAAGAAATGCATAGAAAATTAAATTTTTAAATCGATTACTATTTTGATTTTTCAGTTTTGTATATTATAACACTAGCTGATCTCGTGTACATTTTTGCCAGTAAAAAATGGCAACTCTAAAAAAAAATTATTATTGTTCAAATCCTTTTAGGTGTAACTCGCTGCAGTAAGTGCAACTTAGCCACTCTGGTACACAATGTTCGAAAAATCAAAGTTTGTACCTGATCTGCCCGATTAACCAATAGCAGTACTAAGTAATAAATACTAATTTCTACTAATTATTTTTTCTATAACCAACAGCAACCATTTATAAATAAAAAAAGTCCACTGTAAATCTCAAAATCCCTATTTGAGCACCTCTCCAGGTGGATAAGAGGATGCAAAATACTTAACAACCTATTCTCATATACCTACCAAACATACAAGAAAAATTTCATTAAAATCAGTCAACCCGTTACGGTGGAGTGCGACTACTAACGCCGTGATAAGAGATTTTTATATATTAGATATTATACTGTATATTTGCGTAATATAAGTTAATATCAAACTTTGTTTTTATTTAGTTAATGTAGTATATTATAATATGGTTATCCTGAAAAATATAACAAGCTCGCGAGTTGAAAATTATAATTCATTTCGACGAGTGGTGACGTCTACTTTATAAAGTCGCAAATAGGGGTTTTTGACAATCATAAATTCATTCAATTATATTCATTATATTATATTGAACTATATAGCTTACTTTATTTGATTCAACTCCATATTATACAAAATTTATATAATTAATTCTATTATATGAGTGATTCTTTATCAACGCAATTTAAATTTATAAATTCCGTTTTACATATTCTACTGTTATAAACTAACAGACAATTAAAAATGGTTAACCCAAACACATCAGTTCATACGTAGGTATCGTATTACCCATACTTGACGAAATAAAAAATATAATTTAATTATTAAAATCGGGGTCAGTGGTTATTCTAAAATAACTTTTGTTTGCTAAAACACTATTCTTTGATGGTTAAATTAATATTTTCTCAAAATTACTTGCCGGTTATTTTTATCTTAATTTGGTAGATGATAGATAATAATTGTTAGTAATACTTAGATAATTGAATAGAATACAATTTAAAAATTCAACGATGATAAACGACAGTAAATTTCTATCAGTTAAATAAAAATAAAAATAATTATTATTGGTCACTACGTGGTTTTATTTAATAAAAAAATATGTAAAACATCAAAAACGAAAATTAGTAGTTAAAAAATAAAAATGTAAAAGTCTTTTTTTGTAGCTATACTTTATAAACTAATATTCAATAATTATTGGTTTCATCGACCTAAATTAAAAGCAGAGATGCAGTCTACGCTTTACACTTCACATTTTTAATGATTTTTTTTATATTCATGATTTTGAATTTTCCTATGATAAATATCCCTATGATGCTAGTTTGCAGTAATTATACTATACATTATTACTTTTAAAGTTTCGGGTACGAAATCATCACATTATACTGTTGTGCGTCTAAATTGCGTTATAACGACCTGTGACAAAGCGTGGGTTGTGAAGCAAGGACAACAGACGATTGTCTTTATAGGGATTGGGCAATAAAACATTTGAATATAATTTGTTATATTGTATAAACTGTACTAAACTGTTACATTAAATATATTTTCTAACTTTTTAGTTTACAACACAGATAATACGTATAGGTATGTAACACCGCCTTTAATCGATAATCGATGTAATAGGTATACACACAAAATATTAAAATACGAATTCCAAAATAATCAAACAAGACAATGTTCTTATCTCATATAATCATCAGCTATAATTTACACGAAATTCGATTTTTCAATTATAATTACTTGTCCCGAAGGAATGTAATTTTAATTCCATGTAAAGGATAAGAGTTAGGTATCGATAATCGATATACGTATCTCGTGCAGTATTCGAAACTACGATACGATCGTTTTTCATGAACTGAATGCCCATTTTACGGGGAAAAAACGATTAAGTATGCTACGTGGAAGTAACATATATATGTAATCCTAAGTAGGGTAATATCAAAAACGAGTATCGAACGCATCTCCATATTTTATGTGTTTAGCTTATAATTTACACAGTCGCACAGGACGATGTCCTTAAATAAATATATAGGATGATCCTAAGCGGTATAGACACACGATTTTTTTTTTTACTTTCACGGTTTTAAGAACCACTGGAGTGTTGGAATTTTTCGAAAGTAAGTAGGTAACTAGAAGTCTGACGGTCTGAGACACCCCATATACGCGTAATCCCATAGTATATACTTGTATAATAATATGTAATATTGAATAAAAGATAAGATAGGAAGGGACTGCTTTTAGTGACCTATAACATTTACCGACTTGTAACCTAGGTAGTTGTTCGCTACGTACTTTGTTCGTAGTGGTCGTAGTGGTCCACTAGACCCTATATCAATTTGACATTTTAACCAAAAAAACTGGTTTATTTATGTTCACGTGTATATTATACAAACGTCACATACTTTCTAGTCTTATCTTGTTTTTCTTAAATACTAATGACATTGTCTAATACCGTCATATCATATTTTTTCTTTTCTCGTTTTTTTTTTATATCCCCCCCCCTCCAATTACAAAATAACTAATAGGAATGCATAAAAAAATATATTATATAGTTAACGTTTGGTTTATTATTCAATTCGTGTATATAAACTATATTTTTATATAATATTTTTTTTTATATAATAATATAGCACAATCATATATTAACTGTATTTATTTATTGTTTATTTGTTATATAACTTATAATATATCTCTGCGGATAACCTTAATTACAATAAACGAAACAAATTAAATTCACCAAACAGTGCCGTCTTATAGATTTTTATAAATAACTATTTACTTTAAATATTAAGAAGTACCTATTAAATCACTATAATAAAAGTTATTAGTAAACAATTCATTTTTAGAACCATGTTTTCAAATTTATACGAAAACATTTATGATTGATTTTAAACGACCAAGAATTGAATAAATTAGACACTTTGTAATACAATTTAAATTAGAACAAACTAATTACTTCTTGGAACTAATGGAACATAATTAAAATATTATATTTTCAACTAAAAAGGATATAAAAAATGTTATTAATTATACAGTCTATGTTTTTATTTTTAAAATAAAAAAGGGGGTCAAGTGGATGTCGCTCTGCTGTACAGTAGGTTACAAGTAGATCACTGTAGTATAATGGATGGTGTTAAATTTGAATTCAATGATATAATATCATTGTATACGAAAAACGATTCTGAGCGGAGCCGGTATGTCAGTCTAGGATATTTGAAATCATATTGATATTGTTATTTTACGGTAGCTGCTAAGTTGAATTAATATTATTCATATTATTTAATTATTAACCTAAAATTATCAGTGATGCTAGAAAAATATTATAATATTATATACTTTTACTCGCTTTTACTGCGTAAGACATTTAGTCGATTTTATTTTATTAAATATTTAATTTTAAAGACCTATTGGCTATTGCCAAATTTGAAGAAGAGTATATCTCAGAAATAAAATATCAATTGTTTTTGTAAAATATTATTTAACGAAGTAGACTATAACTACTTGAAGTAGTAAAACTGCTGAACGTAAAACGCTCAGTTATAAGAAAAGATTTAACTAATAAATACATTTTATTAGAACTAAAAAGAATTCCCTCATATCAGAGTTATACCAAAAACCAAAATTGGTTTTCCGTAAAAATTCCCGTTTTTTCCTTAATTTTTTATTTGTTTTTCACGGTGCTTTTGAAAACTACTGGGAAATATTTTAACTTTTGACTCCCCAAAGTACCAACCAGATTCACTTTCCTATCAGAAAAGGTACTATTGAAGAAAATCGAAGCATTTTTACTGTCCTAAAAGGTGATGACAGACACAAAAATTAAAAAAAAATTAAAAAAACACACATAATTATAAAATCAATACATTCATCGCTCCGCTCAAAATCTAAAATCCCTAAAATATATCATTTGATATTCTGTTAGTAATATACTGGGTTCGGAATAGTGAATTTCTCCATGATTAAAGAGTATTTTGTACAAAGTCCAAAATGTATAAATATCGCGTACTGTTTTTCGATTGATTGTATGAAATGGGTGTACCAATTAACAATAATAATTATCCATTGTGCACACATTGCAAAAAAAATATTCAATTTAATTTTGTTGAACAGTTTGTAAAAAAACAAATCTTAAATTAGAAATTAATTCATGTTCGTAAAGCGATCCTCAATTCTATTTATACACATCACACTAGAGTATTTGTATACGGTATTTACAGATATTGTTTAATCAAATCATATTCTGGTATACACAGTTACAAATTACAACTTTGGGAAATTTTATTTGCAACACTTTTAAAAGTACCTACTTAATTACATAATTTGTGAAAAAATAATATATTTGACAAAATTATAATTTACGTCACTTCCGAAGATATAATAATAAAACCAGCATAGACCTAATACAGTAATACCTATATTATATTGTATTTTAATGGGCGAGTGTAGCCAATGTAGGTAATGTAATTAATTCATGGTACCCCCCTCCCCCAACCCAGAACATCTAACCTTGATAAAGTGATGATAATATATTATATGATGACATCTTTGTGTTTAATTACTGTAACATTACTGCAAGACGTATATGTTACTACTTACTAGCAAAGTGTTTAATCCAGCATTCTATAAAATACCTAGGGCTTCTATAGAATACCAACATTTAGTAAGAAAATATAATGATACAATAGGTATTCTATCGAATGCCGAACTTCAAGTTGGAAGTGTATAATATTACAAATATGCATGGCCAGATAAAAAAACTTAAACCTCCAGAAGTTGGTTCTACGGTTCGAGTTCCAGTACTCAATACTCAATACCCTGATGCAGACAAAGGTCACGGTGATGATCGAAATGGTTTAGCTGTTGTTATAGAGGTAAACATAAAATGCATTATTTATAACTCATTATTATTAAGTCATTTGTAGTTTCTTATTTATAATCATTTTAATATTATTTCAAGTAACAGTATTGATGTGTATTATCTTTCAGGAACTAAAGGAAAGCTTTTAAAACTCAACACTCCAGCCTCAAGCACTTAATTTACAAATATGTCAAACAAATTTAGTTATGATTGATAAAGTTCTAATGGAAAATACATTTGCTTTACGGACAATAGCAACCATACAACAGTCCACGGGAATCGGACAAGGTTTTATCAAATAAATGCGAAATTATAATATATAATAATTAATTTTATAATATTATAATATATCATATTAATTCGTCAATTATATATAAGCCACGCATCAAATATTATACCGGTAATTCTAAATAGAAATCCTAGGAGTTATTTAGAATTCCTGGGTTTAACTTAAAATGACATTAAAAATAAGTATTTTTTTAGGGTAAGGAGGGTATGGCCATTTACCATTAATAGCTAAATTAGCACATAGGTACCCTGTACAAATTGTACAAATAAGCGAATCAAGCAATCCGAATTCTGTGGCATTATTATTTATTGTCTTATATGTAATTTACCTATATTGATCTTTTTTAAATTAGAACGATGTAACAAATAATTAAGATTGGTCGTTACCACGTTTACCTAAGTGGCTATAAGTGTATATAACATTATAACGTATTGGTATAGTTAATCGTTGTGCGTGACCATGATTTTTTAGTTTTAATTTTTTTTTTATGAGTCCCGCCATCACAGATTAATGTTAAATGTTATAAAATGTTAAGACTGACCTGTGAAGTAGGTTAACACTTAAGTACATAACAAAAACGCACAAGACTAGGTAATGCAGTATATTTGCAGAATTATCTTAAATTCATAAATGAGCGTATACTCTAAGCAGGAGGATGAATAAGGGAGGCTTAACCACACCATAAAATAAAAGTATATGTAAAAATATTATTATTAAAATAATTATAATGTCGAGTATCTCGACTCATGTTTCCATAACCCCACCCCCTCCCAAAATGTAATCCTATATACACCACTGACCCTAAGTTTTTTTACGAAAACACAACTGATTTCCATAATTAGTACACACATGTAGAATCATGACTATGTTCAACTTTTTTCTGTTAAGATAATATTATTAAGATTTTAATTATTTTGTACGTATTATGTATTATATTTTGTATGAGCTTATAGTATGTTGTAATAAAAATAAAATAATTTACAATATATGTGTATTGTATAATAATATAATATTCAACATTGTACGTGGTAATGAGTAGGGGAGGAAGATTCACAGATGATCAAACAGCCGACGTCTATAATGTGTTTGGACGTCGATACATTCGTCAACGAATCGACGAAATCGATTTTTTTCCTACGATAGATTGCATACTCCGCGTTTGTGGAATAAAATACCTTTGGCGATTGGACGGGACAGTTTCGATTTCAGGGCATGTTTTTTCTCCGCGTAGCGCATAATATATACGATGGTTTAATGTACTGTAGTAAATGCAAAATGCTAACCTAACGTTAAGGTTTTTGTGCTCGAACCGAATGCGTCGCATATCCCGGTTTTTTGCGTTCGGACCAGATGCGTCACTGAAATATATTATTTGTTAGTACAGACCGATATTGTCGCAAGCGTGAATTTTTTGCACGATCCGAGTTTGCGGTGTTTCACCCGGAAGTATACACGCCCGTCCAGTGGCGCAACTGTGTAAAAACCAACCTGAGGGAGGGAAAAATAATTTATTCACCAAAATTGAATCCATAATTATTGTTTATTTTTACACACGTCTTAAAAGTTCAAATTCGTTTTATGACTTATATTATTATATCGAATGTTCTCGCATATCGTGAAAATATGAGTTCATATTATAACTTATAAGAGATCATAAAAAAGGTTCCCCCCTTGCCTCCATCCCTCAACACAAGTACGCCACTGATCATATCTGTACGTTACGCCACGTCGTGTACCTAGTATCGCCCCGACATTCGTTTAATAATTATTGTTATAGAAGAATGTATAGGTCATAGGCTGTTAATAGACCATTTGAAGATTTAAACGATTTTTTCTACTTTAATGCACAAATATGACAGGACGGAATAATTATACTTTTTCTCCGCGTTTTATACAAATATTATGAATTACCAAAATACAGAGCGATTCCCAAAGCATAATCACTCCCATTTTTACATTTAATAATTTATTTTAGGAAATGTTGATGTACCTAATTCAAAATTAAAATGAGTAATTTTTCAGATATTAAAATGTTTTAACTCCTGATAATAATCTTTAAAAATGGTTTACAAAAACATAAAATATATGTTATTTATAATATTAGACTTAACCATTTTTACAAATTATTGACGTTGACAGATTATTCACTAAAATTTTCAAATAACCATAGCCCTGTATTTTGGATCCCCATTATCTTGGACCTATAGTAATTATTATTATAATACAATTTAAATGACTCAAAAATTATTCGTTCAAATATTTTGATTCTGATGAAATGTCAACATTTTCAGAAAAAAATATTTGTTAAATACTTTACAGTAATAGAAAAGAAGTGTTGTCATTTTGAAAAAAGATGTTTCGATCTTTGCTGGACACTGCTTAAGTGGTTGATATAAGAAAATCTCAAGACGTTGTAATATGGTATTCAAGTATATTTTAAAATTCCAAAAATCAGATTTTGAATTACTGCGGTATTGAATAAGAAAATAGGAGGTGAGTATGCTTCATGAGACACCCTATATATATAATATTACGTTTAAACTGATTCTGAGGGGAGTGATGTTTATTTTAAAATTATGTGTGTTTTTTAAATATAATATTATATCCGACATGTTACAAGTATAGAATATTATGTGTACTTTTAGAAAATAAATTGTTTTGTCTCCTTTATTGTGATTACAAACAATTTTAATCTTGCCACTTTACATCACTAATTTAAATATTATCAATTAATAAATTGAAGACAAAACATATGTGAAAATATAATATTATTATAGACATTTAAAACTGGTTGATGATAAGTTCACCTTCCTTAAACGTATTATTACGATTATGTTTTATAAGTGAAATTAATTTTAAAAAAATGATTCCAATAATTTTCTGTAGAAATTGAATATTGATGATAATGCTTGCGGCTAATAAAGAAATAAACAGACGATAATTAATCAACAACATTTTTTTATAAATTATAACAATGGGGTAATTTTTGTTTTATGTTTTTAAATATTTTATTTCCTTGCACAAGAAAAAAATTGATATTCAATATCACCATAAATTTAAGGCAACAGTCGCTAATTTGTATAAAGTATAATGATACACACATTGCAATATCTCTCGAATGATTTTATTCAATAACAATAAATTATTGTTTATTTTAATCATTAAATCTCTTTCACAGTTTCACCAAATATAATTGGTCATTATTTTTTCTGCAACGTATTGTTTTGTCATTTCACTATTAATAGTTCTATACATTAGAAATTGATTTCAAAATATATGTACTACATAGTGCACTTGATTAAACTTAGACAGTAACGCATTATAATTACAATTCGCTGAATGTATTGTGTATCGTAACATTAATCAGTTTAAACTTCGGATTCCCGGGTCGAATTAGTTGCTCTGTAAACTTGTCTACGAATGTACAACATCTAGGCCACAATCAAAATAATATGGGATAATGTCAGCATAATATAACATTGATGTTCCGGAAATATTATTATGGGTTAATAATACCAATTTTAGAACATGGTCATTGCCCATTTATACTGTTTTTTATTAACCGTCGTATGTTTTAATACTTTATTTTTTTCAATGTAGATATATATAATATTACGTACCTACGTTATACCCCTATCGAATTAAAGGCTTAAAAATATAATCCTGCTTCATAATTTGTTAATTTAAAAACAAAATACTATTACATTTATCCCGATTAGTGTAAATTTATAAATCTATAAATCTATAATTTATCGTCAATTTTATGGGCGATGGACGTTTGGATACATTGACCTAAAATCCAACACGTTTGGACACATAGAATAAATGTATTTGGGTACATAACCATAATAATTTTACTTCAAATTTTACCTAAAATAAGAAAATGTTTATGTACACAAATTATTATACATGAGTACATGACAATTTTGGGTACAACACAATTAACGATATTATTCCTACATACGTAATACACGCAGCTACCTACTTTTAACGATTAAGTTGCAAAAAAATAGACGAAAATAACAATTTTTGGTTTTTATTGATTTAAGTACTAATAATCAAAATATTTTTATATAATATGTTCAACTTTTAAAGCTAAGGATTGAAAATTTAAAACGAGGTACCACGTAAGTAGGTTATTCTATAACCAAAATATAGAAACAGTTTTTTTTATAGTTATTTCATGTTCAAATTTGAACGAAGTTAGATATTAAAACGAAGAAGAACGATTTTAGTTTTGTGTTATATTTAAAAAATATTATTCGTGGGTACTTGAAACTTCTTAAGACGTATATATGATTATAAAAAATAATATTAATTCAATTTACCGGCTATCGTATTAATAATAGTAATATCAATATCAATATAATATAAAATATCCTAGGCTGGCAAAACGTCTCCGCCCAGAATCGTTTTTCGTGTACATTGATATTATATCATTAAATTCAAATTTAACTATCCATTACAGTCATCTACTTGTAACCTACTGTACAGCATAGCGACACCCACTTACCGGCTTTTTATTTTTAATTAATTTAATGTAAGAACCCAAACATTCTATTCATTGGCGTGTGCCAAATCGTTCTTCCAATTCACAGGTAAAATACCACGCTGTTGTTGAGTTGATTCCCGAAACTTACTTTATGTATTAGTCGATTCCCGGGCTATCTGAGGTATGTACGAGTTGATTACCTTATTGTTGTATGTCAGTAATATGATAAATGTATATGACAATAATATGTTAAATGGACACTTCAGCCTATATTAGCGTTACGCCGTTACACAAGAGACACCACGAGGAGGTTGGCTGAGAATTCTCTCAAAAATGTTCTTCGTTTTTAGTTTTTTTCATATTTTGAAAATCATCATGGAACATCGTTCAACTTTTTATTTTAAATAACTTTGGTAATCATCGTCATAGTTTGTTAAAAAGTATGTCATATTAAAAAAAATGTAGGGAATTGCATTTTATAGTTAGCATTACGTAAAAATTTGAAACACGTTGTTTTTAAAATCTGATATCTATAGTAATGAGATTATAAGTATACTTGCTCATCACTCGTACTCGTACATACCTCTCGCAATAGCCACGGAATCATTTCAACGGTATCACCGATGCAGGTAAATAAGTACTTGGGAATCCACACATACGCAGCTAAATATCGTTATGTACATACCCAAATCTGTTACGGCCAATTTTATCCAAAGGTATAAATAAAATGATAACGGGATAATTTATTAAGATAATAAACCGGATTTAAATGTTATGTGCATATTACACCCATTAAGTTACCACAAGGCTCAAGTTCTTAACATTAATATAATAATTACGTTTTCGGTTATCAGTTTTCAAGTCTCCAACACTATTGCAGCAGTATAAATTGTTGTATATATCTACACTCAACATACAAGTCAGAGATCACTAGTTATTAGACTGCACACTGTGAATAATAGTAATAAAATTACTTAGTAATAAATATGTATCATTAATATTAATCATCATGAATGAATTACGCTACATATGTACCAACAGAAATGTAGGTATTATATGTATAACAAAAACTGTTCCGGTGTAAGGACTTGTAATTATGATTATATTTTATTCTTGTGATCTACACGCTTTGGTAACATATATGTTTTTGCACATGGTCAAGTACTGTATATAGCAAAATATATTTCCATTCAAAATCATCATTAATTATTATCATACACACTGTGGAATCAATTCAAAATGAAGTTCATAAAACGTATCTAGACGCCGTTCATAAACACACGAATCTTTTAGTGCCACACATACCTAAACGGTGGTACATAATTTTGGAAGAAGCTCATTTTTAACACAATGCAACAATACCGCGTATTATAGCGAATTAGCAGTGATATTTTTATTCACACATAAATAATTGCTGCTTAAATACAACGAGCTGGCACACCTATGTTTGTAGAATGACTTACAAATATATGTCCAAACGTGTCATTGTTGCTGCCAAAAATAGTGTGTTTGGAAAATCGTAATATTATGTATACCTTCTACCTACTGTATTTACAAATGAACACAAACTATTAAATATCACACTACATGAATACTTAGGTACTTGTGTCTTGTGTACTTAGTATTTAACAATTTTAAATTTAAATGACATATTAAAAAAAAAGACAAATATTTTGCATACAAAAATATATACCTACATACAAAAAGAATAAATTAAATAAACAAAAAAAAATGTAAAACGATAATCTAAGTACTTATTTGACAATATTTAAAGATAAACTAATTAATAGACAAAGGAAATAACGCAGGGAAATTTCAAGTCTATTATATTATTTATTATGTGTACTTTAAAGATGTAACGTAAATGATCTTCGTTTTTTGGGACGGTTTGAATACATTATAGTTAATGCTTGTTAAAAAATACCATAAGTAATACAAATATAAAAATTATATCAAACTTGTAATAAAAGTTATTTTTTAAAGTCTTTGAAGCTTGAATGAACATCATTTTTACTATAGTATGATATTATATTATAATATTATGTATAAGTCTGATGGCCATAATATAATGTATTCAAATGTAATATCAACTTATTTAGTGCTAATAGTACCTGACATAAATCAATTTTCATTTTAAGGATAATATTATTATTATATGTACGACGGTGGAAAATTTAAAATTAAATTGACAGTCGCATCCAATCATAAGCCCAGTTTATTTTTTACCTAACTGAATTTGATAGTTAAATTAATTTCGTGATTAATGCGCTATATTTGTGTCTTGAGTGATATATAATTTTTAATTATTATTAATATTGGTTTAAATTATTTTAATGCTTCTCGGTTTTGCTGGACGAGCATCATGAAAGAAAATGATTGAAAACAGTCACTCGTGTACTTAGATAATATTTATTTTGGATTCTAAGTGGAGTGACGTTTATATTTGATATTACATTAAACGATGTGGTTTTATATTTTTTTTTTTACATATACACAACGATAATTATATTTATGTGTCCGTCATCTCGTCATCTCGTTTTTGAACAGATTATTAGTTAAACTCAACGAGGGTGGATTTTGGTAATAAACTTGATCTAGTTAGATGTTAAGTAGATAGGTACATAGGTACATCGTGAAACAGCAGTGCTTGTAAAGTATCGGAAATATTCAATTCTTCTCTTAATAATATCGGAAAAATAATTTAAAAAAAGGGGGTCAAGTGGATGTCGCTCCGCTGTACAGTAGGCTACAAGTAGATCACTGTACTATAATGGATGGTATTAAATTTGAATTCAATGATATAATATCATTGTATACGAAAAACGATTCTGAGCGAACACGGTATGTCAGTCTAGGATATTTTAAATTATATTGATATTGTTATTTTACAGACTGCTAAGTTGAATTAATATTATTCATATTATTTAATTATTAACCTTAAATTATCAGTGATACTAGAAAAATATTATAATATATACTTTTACTCGTTAAAATTGATTTTAATATGTAATTTCGTCCAAATTTAAACTTAAAATGTCTGTAAAAAATAACTGTGTTTATATATTTTTTATATTTTTTGTTTACAGTATGTACTATTTATTAGAATCTTTGTTTTAAAATTTCAATCCTTAGTTATAAAAACTGACCATTTTATAATTGTTTAATTACAATAATTTATAATTTTTGAGATTTTGATGTATTTGGTCAAAATTCGAACTTTAAATGCTTTATAAAAAAAAATTGTGACTATGTATTTTTAATATTTTTCAACTGATATTGTATTAATATATCAGGAGCCTTGTATTAAATTTTTACACTTTTTGGCCCAACAGATAAAACTTTATTGATATTTATTGAAAAAAAAACTAAAAAAATTTAAAACTGAAAATGTCCGTAAACAGCTCAAAAAGATTCAAAATATATTCAAAATTAGATGGTGTATAGAAAATGCTTATATAAATATTCAGTGAAATTTTCATGCATCTAAAGTTATTTGTTTTTGAATTGCAACAAAATAAGAAAATCGCTACATGAGAAATCGGGTGAATATCTGATCTTGTACAAATTTGAACTTAAAATGCTCATAAAAATTTATGTTGACTTGCTTATAAACATTTTTTCATTTATAAAATTAGGCAAACTTATAAGGATTCTTGTATCACATTTTCAAACCTTAGATTTAAAAAGAAAAATTTTTATGAATTTCTAACTCAAAATAAATTGCACATTTTCGTCATTTTTACGTATTTTGTAAAAATTTAAACTTTGATTACCTATAAAAAAAAATTGTGACTACGATTTTTAATATTTTTCATCTGCCTTTGAAACAATATATTAGAAGCCTACTATTAAATTTTCAAGATTTTTTACCCAACAAAAAAATTTTATTGACATTTATAGAAAAAAAGCTAAACAAATTGGAAACTGAAAATGTCCGTTAGCTCAAAATAAAAGCAAAAACAGCTCAAAATAAGTCAGAATATTTTGAAAATGCTATGGTGTGTAGAAAATGCTTATATAAACATTCGGTCAAAATTTCATGTCTCTACGGTCACTTATTTTAGAGTTATACCAAAAACCAAAATCGATTTTGTCGAAAATTGGTTTTCCGTAAAAATGTTATTTAAATGTAGTTGTAAAAACGGACTGAAATAATGTTGAAACATTTAACTCAATAAAAAATTAAAATTAATACAGTTAGTTAATTACAGTAACCTACGCCTAAACTCTACAGCAGGTATACAACAGAATATGCAACTTCTCCAGTAGTTTATCATTAAATATAATTCAAAGATACAATTTTACAGTTATTTAGTTTTTTTGGTTTTGTTATATTTGACAAATTTTTTTAGATTAAATGTTTCAGGACAAAATTCCCTTTTGAAATGTAATACACAATAACATTGTGTAACCTATTATTTCGTATATATCAATATTTACTAAAAATAAAACGATGACGACATTTGTCTGTGAAAACTTAATAAATATATCACGATTCTTTACAAAATGCTTCAACCCGAAAGTTGTGAAAACATATGTGAAGCCATATGAAAATCGTTAAAACCAATTATCTTTTATTATAATCAAATATGTTTGTTCGCTGTATTACAAAGATCTATGGTATAGATGATGTTTTCTAGGAATGGCGTAGTCTAAAGCGCATTCAGAGTATAACGAAAGCGTTGAATCCATAAACCTGCAGACACATTTTAGATAAAATACAGGAAAAAACTGCAGCACACATTTATTACCTAGGTTAAAACTACATATACTATGTTAATACTTTGATACTTGTATCAAAAACTGTCCATTTTTAATTACTTAAAAATGTATATATTTTTAAATGTAAGACATACTATTATTTATATATTTATTTAGGTAAAAAAGTTTTAAGAAATTGCCGTCAGCAGCTCATCACAACAATTACATTAGAATTTTATATTTTTTTTACATGTTACATTAACAATTTTATATAATAAATTGTAAACATATGTAATTTATTTTTATTTCGGGTTGTAAGAATGTCACAATTTTAAACGAAAAATCCCTACAACTCTGTCAAACCTTTGGGTAAGCCTGATAGAATTTTCGAAATTTGTAATTCATGGTCTGTAGATTCAAAATAGTGTGTGGTATTTTACTATACAATGAGCCGATAGAGTGCGATTTTTGTCCATCAGTCTTTTAAAAGTTCAAATGATAAGTGTGCGGTTTTTAGATGCAACCAACGAAAGGTAAGTAGTTACAGATACACGACCCGGTATAGTAATTGCGGTACCTCATGTAAATGAAAATCGGAAAATCGGAAAATTTTACAGACTATTTAGGTAAAAATAATATTTATAACAATAATAAACATACGCGTAAAAACTACACGCTCCTCCGGAATAATGATAATACAATATTACACGTGTATTGTATAATTCCGATGATGATAATAATAATATTAATATTAATGTAATAAGAATATTAATATTACTATAGTTGTTATTATCGATGCATTGTTCTCCGTGTCAGCGCCATATACCACGTGCTCATATATAATATATATATATGTACTACTACTATATTATCATATACCGCGTAGTAGGTAAGTATACGTACTACCTATAATGCATATTTGACTAATATCCAAAACGTATTTCAACTCACGTAAGACTTGACCCGTTGGCCGCAAAATTAAAAATTCTCAACGCCCCAAACATATGTGGGAGTTGGCGCGTAGAATAACGGGGCTAATTTTTTCAGTGTGTTTCGTTTGAATAGGGCCCTATTATTGTCTGTCAAATATCGAATGAGATTGGAACTTTCGGTCGGACGACAGTCTCGTTGGCGGACGTGGCGCATCTGAGAGAGAGAGAGAGACAGACAGACAGACAGACAGACAGACAGACAGAAAGAGACAGATAGAGACAGTCTCGTGTGTGTGAAAAATAATACAAAAACGACCGTCAAAGGTAAGTCCCTAACAAACCGTAAACACCATCCATTGTGGCACGCGGGAGTGTGCATACGATTTCGTTTGTTTTCATCATAGATATTGTAAAAACACTCGAACATAATAATAACATATTAATATTGTATATTATAATGTTTATCCGGATTTTCGGTATGTATTGTTTTAGAGCTTTCTCCTAGTTCGGGGAAAAAGTAAAAATAAATAAATTACGACGACCAAGCGCTACTTGTGTCAATCACTATTAAGTCTAAAACGGCTTCCACACACAGACCAATCACAATATTACGTGCCTCTAATAAGTGTAACCTATTAAATACAATGTATTATTATTACTATATACTCGAACAAGTAACGACTAAACATTTAATGAGAAAAAAAAATTGCAGATTAATGACTCGTTTTATAATGATCCATCGTACTACATATTTGCAACTTAGTATGAATTGCCGTATTTAATATAATTCGTATAATAGTGCCAGTAACCATTGTTATAGTTTTGTCAGTTTATTTCCTTTTAGTAGAACTTGGTTGGATATTTAATACACCAATACAAATGTTGGAATCTTCTAACATTATAAGTATCTAAGTGCGAATAATTAATTAACGACTATTAATCTGTGGACTGATTAATTCTTTGGTTCAAAGTAATTTGATGCAAAATTTTTAACAAACATAAAATGTTATCAGCAACATATTAAAACTGAGCAAGTATAACGTATGTGGAAATAATGTACAAAGTAAAACTTTACTATTTCAACAAGTTCAAATATTTTAATTATTGATGAAGTGATAAAATTGTAATACCCAAAGAAAATAATTGCATGTCCAAACGACACGGGTGTTCATTGTATCTACAGAATTATACTCACGAATACTTGATTATAACATTGCCTATTTTAGTATCAAGTGCAAATCTATAGAGTAGTATATTATAGTCACCTCATGAGTAATTTTGAATGGAATAATAGTAAAATATGATTTCTAGTCATTAATGAATAGTTAAATATATGCATGATGGTGAAAAACGAAAACATCATTATTCATTAATAATAAAAATTAAAAGCGAAATCGAGGACACATGAGGATATCTCTATTATATTTAATAAAGCTGTGCAACGCAACCTGAAATATAACAGAATTTTTAAAAATAATACGAAATTTAAGATGTTTACTTATAGATTATCTTGGTTTATTGTGCTTTAGAATTTAAACAGTACCGATATATTAAATCGTTGATAACAAACGTAGATGTTTAGCAGTATCTATAGAGATAAAATATTATAATACATATTCAAAAGTAGTAATTTGAGTATCTACTGAAAAACTATCCAACATATTATATTATGGCTCTTTATAAAAATGATTGTGAAAACTTAGAGAAAATTATAACTAGCTATTAAAGTATTAACTAAAAACTTAAAATAAACTGTTTAGTTTAATATTTTACGAATACAAATAATGTACCTATAAATAAAAAAAAAAACTATGATACAAATACAATCTTTAAAATAATTATAATCGAAATAATATACATTTTAACCGTATTACTAAATTTACAAATTTTTAGTTGAAATAATTTCTACGTATTTAGTTATTCTGTAATAATTAGAACTTGCTGTAATAGGTATAGTATAATATATAGTATAGTATATTATGGATGTAAACATTTTAATTTTAATTAAATAGAAAATACCTACTTATTGTAGCGTTTGTTATTTATAATATTACTTAATGAAAATCTACCAACAGCTGTACTTTACGCCTAACATCATATAATATAAATAATAATATAATCATAGTCATTACTTCACTTACTTATTGGCAACAAGTTTTTAAAACGTTTAATTTTACAAACATATTATAATATTATATGATATTTCAAATATTATATTTATGTATCAATGTGTCCTTTTATGTTTGAATAGTTATTTTCAAAAAAGTATCAAATTTCTGTCAAAAGCAGACGAAAAAGAAACGGGAAAAAACAGGAGAAAAATGGAGTCTACCTAAACATATAATATTATACCTATATACTACAACAAACTGCTGCGGTATCATTCGTGCGATAGCCCTTAGGGCGTTAGACCTGTGTGCAGCCGCGAGGAGAGAGGGGGTGCCAGGACATATACCTAATATATTATGCGTCACTTGGATGTACTATGTACAATGTACATATAACATATAGGACCGGTAGTGGAAGAGGTGGAGGTGGATTGACTACCGCAATAGGATATCATGTGCAGACCAAACGAAACTCATCAAGACCATCGTATAATATATACCTATATAATATATTATTTTATATTATCGACTGCATGCGTACACAGACACACCACGGGGGAACCCGGTGACCTACTGCTATACAGCTGCAGCAGTTTCCGCGTCCCCTTTATCGCGTACACACGCACACACGCACAAAAATATATAAGCCAATGTTATAAATATATGTGTGTGTGTGTGTGTGTGTGTGTCTCTGTCTGTGTATATGAATTTTTTTTTTCGTATTCTCTTTCCATTCCTTTCTTTCCATTTCTCCGCCCGTTCGATCGAATTCGCCTTGCCCTCACACGCTCGCGCGCGCGCTCTCCAACTCGTTCAGTCAGTGTCCATTCCGCAACCGGTACAACAGCGCCGCCGACACACCGCGATATTCGCCAATTGAAAAGTCGAAGACGCTCAATAATAAACAGTGCCGTTCGCGTAAACTCCCATATTATTGTCATATTAATATTCTGCCGCGGGTTCCAACCGGCCGACTCGATCGTCGATATACGGGTCGTAAGTATACAATATAATATTTTTAATTTTATATTTTTCATCATTTTTACTACAGGTGTACTGTTATAATATTTTGTATTTTATATTTTTAATATGGGTATACTGTTATAATATGCAGACGAGTCTCGATAACTCGAATGTCGAGGGATATAACAACTAATTTGACAATGTATTTTTCGTGTTACATAACTAGAATTAATTAAAATTTGGTCCTAGGGACAAAAAAAAAAATTTGAGTTGTCGAGACTTGACTGTATATTATTGTATCATGATTTTGCTGTCTATCATTCGGCTTTGCAAACCATTGCAGTTGGTGGCGTTTTCTAGAACGTTTAGTATTATATTATCGTTTAAACATGATTATAGTATATGTTTATGCGCTGGCTTACACTTGATTTCGCGTGTGTTTGTTCGCGCTTGTTCGAATATCGTCGTCGCCATCGTTTTATGAATTAGTCGTCAGTTACTATTACTATAATTTTATAGTTATGTGGAAAACTGCGTATGTTATTAGTTAGAATTTTCGTTGGCCTGAAGTTAAATATAAGGGTGGCTTGCGTCTGGGCGAGTTTGTTACAATTTCAACGTGTTTGGGCAATTTAGCATAATGCATTTGAGTTAGTGATTTTAATACATTGTAATGTGTTTGGACAATCTTTTTTAATATACAGGTACTTTAATTGAATTACTACATCTTTAATTCGTTTTTAGTAAAAATATTTTTAATTTCAAGATACACGTTTGGCACACTTTAAATAATAACCAACACTAACACTATAACGGGTTCAAGTTTTCAATGTTCGAGCCAAACTAGTATTAATTTTGCCATAGTTATAAAGTTAGGTTGAATATACAATATAATATCTTATACCTATTGTATCATACTCGCTCATACACAGTAAAAAGAACTCACCCAAACACATGGTTTTTATAAAACGGGTAAAAAGGTAATTCACCCAAAAGCATGACGTTCAAATATAACATGACATCTACACCCAAATACAGTTAAAACCATGTATCTGCGTTTCACTAGGGTTATTTCAATACTATTAGGTTCCTGTATAGTTATTACGGAAAACCTATTTTTTATTTTTTTTTTTAGAAAAAATTCTAAATTCTCGTTTTATTTGTTTGTTTTATTTTTTTGTTCATATATTTTATCATCACTATGATTTTAATTAAAATATTTCCTTCATAACTGCTGCAGTGCTGCAGATATTGTTTGATCAACGCAGATGTTATGAATATAATTAAATAATAGTATATATTATATTATAAGACTTGTAGGAACTATCACGTTCTAGTAAAACATAACACTATAACAGTATCGTTTAAATTGATTAAATTACATCGTGGATACGGATTCCAAGAACGCTTTTTTATTTTGTTAAAGTATTAAGTCAATACGCTTAACGTATCACAATTAAAGATTGCGATGCAACAATGAGATGACAAAATAAGAATATTACGTGTCATGATCCGCATCAAAGATTATCATATACCTACATTATACAGCTGGTACTGGTATCGGTATTAACCGAGGCGTGTAAAATAGTTTTTAAGTGTGATTTGTATGCAGTTTGACTATGTAAAGAATTAAATGCAATTTATTGCATAAAATATACACTTAAAACAGTATTTACTTCGATAGTATAAATTCACCTAAAATGCAGAATTATAATGTTTTTCATGTACTAAAAAATTTAACCCGATGTCAAAATATATTACAATGGCTTTTAACTGACTTTTTCTATATAAAACATATTTGTTATAATTATATTTTCTGTCCATGCCTACCCGTTTGATTTTAACATTTTGTTGCGTAAGAGTTAGCCTAGTTAAGAATTTTTCATAATCTGGAAAATAATTCATGTTTTGGATTACGGTGAGGAACTAAAACAATGCTTATCCTCTTACTATTTACATTGTACACAGTTACAGAATTAGAGGTCATTAACACATTATTACGATATAAAGTTATAAAATATATGCATTTCCCACAGACATAATACTACCAATTATTTAGAATACGGTAATTAATATTATGCTTAGTTAATACTTAAAACTATAGGTAGTAGAAATCCAACTGTTAAACATAGGAATTTCAAAAAAAAATCATTGGTACTTATCCAAATCACGAAGTTCAGTAGGTACGTACCTACATTAAAATATAATGTTGTATTGAGTACCAAGTTGCTATCTTGACATTTTTTTGTTGTTAAAATTAATCATTGGACTATTTAAAATTTCCTAAATTAATATGTGCTCAAATTGATGTGTAAAATATAAACTTATTAATCATTTATATACTGATGAATATATAATAATTGTATTATAAAAAAAAAGTAAAATATAATAACTGAAATGCCGTGACGTCTCGTTTAATGATTCCCGTTATAACATATGAGCACGGACATGATGACAAATATAACGCGAAAAGAAAATGAAACGGATCTTCGATCTTTTATAACGATTTTTTTTTCCAAACGCTGCTAAATTCGTTATGAGTTATGACAATTGTATTTTTTTTATAGTTTCTTGGAAACAACTATACAATGTTTTAAAACGTAAAAATTCAGCAAATTTGACCAAAAATTATTTAATAGGTTTGTCGGATCTTATAATAATATTAATAATAATAATAATAATAATAATAATAACAATAAAATAATATTATAAATGTTTGAATGATTTCGCAGATGACTATTGGATTAAAAAAATTGCAATACAAGTAGGTATAAAATATTAAATCGATCGCAATTATAATTTCTTTATAATAATTATGACCTCATACAGGGACTTTCTTGTATCGTATAACATGCATTAATATACTATCGTTATTAAGCATAATATTCTTATAGCATTGTCATGAGAAATCGCATATTTTGTATAACGTCATTAAGACGATAACTGCTATGTCCAATGAAAAGCGTATACAATGAGTTTAACGCATGATTTTTCAACAGATTTTATTAATTTTAATCTATTGCCGGCACCTATCCTAATACGAGGTGCCTATATATTATATTGTGTTATCAACTGTCCGCTGATGAATACAATTTAAAAAAATGTTTATAATACAATTATTATCGGTGTACGCAATACTGATCTGTATAATATAAAATGAATTCATGTCCTCGACTGCAGTGCTGTAAAAAATAAGTTGTCAAAAACACCTTTTTAATAGATTATTATATGGAAATGACATACATATACATGTGCGCGGCTGCAAACCGAAACCATAGCGAAACTTGTTAGACTTGCATTGTTTTTGAGGGCTAGTCAATGTACAATATATTATATTAATATTCATTGACACGTCGAGACCGTTATAACGCACGTCCGCTCTCAGTATTCCAATCAGGGATCACTTCAATGGTGATATATCTATAATAATAATAATAATAATATTCACTCCGACCGTGTGTTCATCATCAAGATTTGTTTGAAACAAATTCAAGTTCATTGTCCCCAATATATGCGCGTATTTTGTGTACGGTTCGGTGTAAAAATGGTAAAAAATAAACGTCCTTGCCGTATTATAGTGCTTGCCGCTTGGCGACTGTCTGGCATAATATCATTGTAGGTATTGGCATAATTTAGAAAAGTATTTTTGAATAATTTGAATTATTTCCCGGGACAATCGCATACTATAGAATAGCGATAAACACTGCAAATATATAATATAATGAATTCTTATGATATTATACATTAAAATCGTATACCTAACTGCAGGAGTCACGTATAGCAGATGTAATTAATTAGCTGGAAGCGCGTTTGCGGGGAAAAAAGAATGCACAATTTGTCGATCTTAGTGTCGTTACACTGCAGCGTACAGACTCCTGCAGCAGTTATTAGTAGGTATATTATATATGGCTACAAAACAACAAAACCGAAAAATCATTCGCATGGTCGAACCCCGCATGATCAACCTCGGCTGACCTCGTTCGTAAAATCGCCCGTGAAAATAAAATTATACCTATCTAAAATATTATATTAATGATATAATTATATACTATATACTATCATATTAAGTACAGGGTGATCCATTTTACGTAGGTTACTCATTATTTCAAAAACTATATTAACGTTTTAAAAAATATTTATTACAGATCCTTAAAAAAATATTTCTAAAAATATATCTATTTATACAATTTGTATGGTTATTGTTTTCGTTAATTTGATGAGAGACAACATGCAATTTTTAATTCCTTATTTCAAAGTTGAATATTTTTCAGAGTACTTCGATACATAATAATCAAACTATTGAAAAGTGGTTTCTGAGTTATAAGTATTTAAGTATAGATAAGCAAAGTGGAGTGTGTACCACTCATATGTACCACTTATAAGTACCCATGTACTCCTATCATCTAAAGTTTAAATTCCCATAACTAGGGCCCGGATTTAAATGATCTAAAAACCGTCAGAATATACGTTTTTCCCTCTGTATAGGCCTAAGTGGGTAAATAGTTAAAAGTAGTATTTTTGGACTTAAAGAATATTGTCCTCTTCCTCCTAGAAGACGAATCAAATCCTCTATTGAAGTTGTATTATTTACAAGCATGCATTAAAACTAACAAAAAGACCGAAAAATGCTAGAAAAATGAAAAAACATCCAAATATGCAACAAAATGCAAAATAAAAGTTTCTCCGTTGAAGTATCTGTTTCATGAAACAAATTATGTACTTGAAAAGCATTGTCTAAGATCACACAAAAAAAGATAAACTTTGCACTGAAATCTGGGCTCTACTCATAACCAATTAACCACTTGTTTTAAATTTGATTTTTATAGATCGAAATACTCCGAATAAAATATATTTTTACTTAAGAATATGAAATTAAAAACGTATATTGACATCAAAAAGAGTTACTTAAAAAATAATGACGATATAAAAGTGATAAAAAATACTCAACGACATAAAATTATCTAAAAGAAATGTTTTCAAAAACTTTAGTGTCTTCTGAAACAATAACGAGTGTCTTACGTCAAATGGATCACCCCGTACCGTACAGTATCTATACTTATATAACCAATACCCATACGACGTGTACAATTAATTCTGAACTAAAGTGCGACGATTATAATTATATATTTTTAAGTAACTCACGTAAAACATATATATATACATGAATATGCATATTATAATGTTGTGGTTATATACCTACTTATTACGATTTCGTATATCTATATACTATATTATTACTCAAGTCTATTGGTATTTTTAAACGGTCATATATAATAGAATATCGCGATCCATTTCTTATCATCGGATCTCTCTATAAGCGTTTTCGTGGCCAACCCCCGGCTGCAGCGCATTTGAAGCCCACTTTAGCAGTCACTACTAGGAGAAGGCTGCCGTCTATTTTTACGCGATAAACGAGATGAATGTTTTTTTTATTTAATATACCGTGCAAGATACATAGGTACACGCTGCGGCCACATACGGCGTGCGCAACCGGTGATGTTAGAGACCTGTCGTGATCGACCTGCAGCATAATGGTGTTTACGTCCCATTGTTTTGCTATAATATTGCAGCCGACTACATATTATTATTATTATTATATTGTTGTAACTCGCGCATCCGCAAAAAAACCGATTTTCTTCGGTCGGCGCCAAAACTTGTGTAGTGTAAATCGTTCAACAAAACGTCCATTAGCACTGTGGCGGCGACAGCAGTGAGTGTGTGCACAAGACTATAGCTGATGACATCTCCGATATTGCTGAGTAGTGCTTAATGCTTATACATCTTTATTTTATTATCGCGATTTCATTATAGGTACGAAAACGAACGCAATCACATGTGTAGGTAGGCACGACGAGTACATATTATACGAGACAGTAGACGCCTATAATACTTACATTGATTTAACTGATACTATAGTTCATTCTTCAGTTCCTTTACGGTATACGAATTTTTTCAATACCCGCGATATGATAACGGACATTAATGGCATTTTATCATTTCAATATAATGCGTTACTACAATAGAATAATATATTGTTTTACTATTATTATTTAACTTGTACTTCGTTTAGTGACAATATTGACATCGTCTTTTATGCACTAGATGTACACGGATTAATGTACCTACCCAATAACGTCGACATATTAACATATTCTTCTTCTTGGTAAAATGATTCTTTTTACAAATTTAATAAAGCACATTAAAATATATTTAAAAATTAAAACTAAAATAAATAAATGTAAGTATAATTCCTATCAACACCTGTTGCACTTTAGCAAAGAGTTATTTTTTATCGGTATTAGAATTTATTAAAAATACTGGTATTTATAATCAATGGTATTCGCCTACAATTCCACAGTTGAAAACGTCAGTGTGTCATGGCGTGTTATGAATTTATGATTCCAATCAGCTTTGATTTTAACTATCCGGTATACCTATATTATAAATATTATTAACAGTGGCCAACGGAATCGTATATAAAAGGTCAGTCTAACATAACAGACATAATGATATGATTTGGTTTAGTTTTCAATTTTTGAATTCTCAGTAAGCAGTTGGTTCTATAAACCGGCTGGAATTACATATTATTATAAGCAAAAATCACTTTTGTACTATAGTTACGAAAAATGCAACGCCTATGCCCTATGTGTTTTGGCACTAGATGAAAAAACAACTTATTTGAGGTTAACCTAATCTGGACTCAGATATTTTTGTAACGTTTACACGACATCAATTATAATAATAAACAATATTTACAGAAGAAAATTAATTAAATAATAAATTATTTATTAGGCATTTCAAACACTACCTCTATAATATAATATATCTACCTAATAGTGCGTGTATTCGATATTTTCGTAAATCAAGATGGTTATCATTATAATTATAATAATTATCGCGAGATCCGTTGCCTTCTGCAGGTAAAAAAAAACCAATCTTAAGGAGGTCTTCGGTTATTCTGTTTCGATATCTGACGCCTGTTATATAGTGAATAATAATATATATATATAATTAATAATTAAGAGTACAGATTTGCGACCTGCGTCGAACTTAACTATACGTGAACATTATTATAATACCGCCGTGAAACAATAATAACACGTTAGTTTGGCGTGTGTGTAGTACTGAACAAGTCACTGTTGTAGTAGGTACAACTGTGTATAAAAATAATTATTGGTTTACCGACGAACACGTTTCGCTACTGGATTATAATAACGCAAAGGTGTGTGTAAGAGTAGGTACCTATGTTAATATTATTTTCAGTGGTCAACCACATAATAAATTATTTCGAAAATTGGTCTCTGCGATTTAAGGATAATTTAAACCCGAAATTCACTCTTCATTGCCACTGCGTGATGTTCAAAACATCTAAAGATACGGTTGTGCTGCAGTCTGCAGGGTACCTACACGCAAAAGTAGGAATTAACTAGTTAAAAAGTTAAAGTGAACTTAAAAGTTGTATAATTTTTAAATTTTTAACCTAAATAGTAAGTTAATTTTCTTTTCAACTTATGAACTTCACTAGTTTAATTGGCAGAATTTTTGAAATTTTTTATTTTTAAGGTTATATTAATACTAAAATTAAAATTAAAATAATCCAATACTATAATAATACAAGCATTTCTGTTATTTTTCTTGATAAAATAATTTTGTAAAGAGATATATTTTAGTAGATTAGAAAGGCATAGTATTATATGGCCTTAAATTTTTGCTTCTTATAAAAAAAATTAATATTTTTAAATCATTAATTGGGATATGTTGGTAAAATTTGAATATTTGTACATTTGTTTAAAATAATTAAAAAAATTAGAAAGAATGCAGTCACTCTTTATGTGATTCACATACTAATTAAAAAAAGTAGACTTACTTTTTTTAAATTGAATTAAGTTAATATTTTTTTCCATATTGACTTTTAACTTATCGATCTTGTGTCTTCTTAACTTAAGTTGTTTATTTTCCTCCACTTACCCATCTTCGCGGCCAAATGGATAGTTTAATGAAAATAGTTAACTCGAGTTGATTAAAATCAAGTGAACACAAGACCGTTGAGTTGGAATTACATAGTTCACAAATAATATATTTAACTATCCATGTTTAAAGTTAATACCTATAGAAAAAAATATATGAACTCAACTCGCCGTAAAAAGTTAATAATTTTTTTTAATTATCACGTGGATCATATAAAACAGCGTTTCTTAATTATTTTTATCCATGGAACCCTTTTTTATCGAAGAACCCCTCGTTTTTTTTATTTAGCTTTCAACAATAAGTTATTACAGCTCGACAATTAGAACACCTACTTTGTTTCAATAAGTTCAATGTGTCATTTTATGTAAGGATTATTTGCATTAAAAATAATAATAAATTCATATAATAATGATGTGTACTGTGAAGGTATACTGAATTCATAAAATATTTTAAATAACAGACAAACAGGATTAAACAAATATAAATCCTTTACCAAAAAAGAGCACTTAAGTTTCACGGAACCCTGGGGTTCCGCAGAACACAATTTAAGAAACACTGATAAAGTTATAAAGAGTTTTTTATGTCCATCTATGAATTATAATTATTATAATACCTATTATTTTTTAAAGAAATGGAAAAGAATTGAAGTATTACCTATCACTTACTATAATTTCACTATTAGATTATTTATATTTAAAAACCATGTACTTACTGTAATATTAATGTATAAAACGATTGAAAAAGAAAATTTCAAATCTTTTTTATTTTAACATGATGGATTATTTTTAAATCAACAGAAAAAACTAGTAACTATTGAATTAAATAGACAATTAATCAAAAATATAAGTCAAAAAATTAAAAATAAATAAACTTTTTGTTGACTTAACTTAAACTTTCTAACTATAGTTAATGCCCACAATTGGGTACGTACACCTGTATTAATCCCATCCTTTATTTTAAAACTGGCTACACGTGGCCAAAACACAACCCATTCGGTTTGTGTAGGTACCTGTATAATAACAATATTATATTAGGTATGTATATTGAAAAAAAAAGAAACAGGTGTTGGCTTAATGTTAAATTGTTAGGTACACTCTAAGTCATTGGATGAAAAAAAAAAAGAAAACGTCATAAATGGGTGTAAAGATATTAATCCCATAAAAATGTTTAACAAACTCACAGGCACAGGCTCGGGTGCACAGCACAGTTTTTTGGACGCCACAGTATGTCAGTACCGGTCTTGCCGTAAGGTAATAAGCCCCCTCGTGGCACATACTATATTTTAGAATTTTAGATGATGATGTTATTTTAATATTGATCCTACCGTAACTCGCGTGCTGGGAAATTATCATTCATTTTATTGTGTTGTTTTATTAATTTGTGTCTTAGGTACATATTTCGGAGAAATTTTGTTTAAATTATTAATTCGTTAAAACTATATTTTAGACATAGGTAGGACAGAAAGGTATATCCGGTAAATATACCTAATATTATAATATATTTGTTTTTACAAAACGAGTAATTATGTATTTACTAAAGTTTGGGGGGAAAATGACGAAATATTGTGCAGCTCATGTCTTATGTTAAACAAATAATCCGTAACGCTAACAACTTTTTTTTTAAAAAATGTTTGAATTGTTAAGGCATGTTATATACCTATATCTCATACCTAGTTTTTATTAACGTGTTTTTCTTTCTAAAACGTATTTTATTCATATCGACTTACTGATTTACGTGTATAATATGATCATTGTTGTACTGATCGCTGATATAATAATATCGCGTTGTTTTCAGATTGTTCGATTTTTCCATCGGCAGACCACACCAACGGCTGTATATTGAGTACGGGTAACTGTCCAACAACGATGAGAGCTGCAAAAAAGTCTAAATCGTATTGTAACAGATAACTACCATCAATACAACAGGTAAGGAGTAAATTAATTTAATTCTTTTTTTTTTGCTACCGGTCGTTCAAATTTTCAAATTATTTAATTTACTTTTTATCGCTGCTTAACGGTTGTTATCGGTTTTTAACGAAACGCTTTTAATCAATTGGGTGTATCCTGCTGAAGTAACGCGGTTCTCGGTAACAATAATAATATTTACGACGTACACTCGTGCGAAAACAATTATTTTATATATCTATAATCATAATATAATATAACAATTATTATCAATGCGCAGGACATTATATTATTATGTTATTTTGGACGTCACTTTCGTTGTCGAGTGCATACTCGTATATTGCTCTCCGAAATTAATGTGCTCTTGAATCGAGATTTGATTATTATTGATGCGATGAACGTACCGGCGGCCGTTGTTTGGGGCGTCAGAAAAAATGATAGATACATCGATAAGGGAGTTTAAACACTGCAAGTTATTAGCGGGTAATTTATATATTATGTAGTACGTGACATTAGGTGCGCCATATTTAATTATTATAGAGATCGTGATGTTTTATAATGCCCGAAAGACTTCAACTGCAGAATAACGAATGTTCTATATATTAATTAGCAATTATTATTAACGTCAATAAATATAGCCAAACCTAATTTATCATCGTTAATAAATTAAACAGATTTTACGATCACACTGTGTTACAAACTTCCACACACTGAACACTGATAATCCCGATTTTGATTTCAATCAAGTATTAATAAAATAATATTATAAACTTATTAATATAGGTACACTAGGTACAGCTTTCGTTTTTATTTCTTCCTCGATCGTGGTTCTTTCTTATGAGTAAAATAATTTATCCTAATCTTGAGATTTCTAATATTTTTCTAATAACTTTTATTTCAACGCTTTAAGCTGAGCATGTGCCTGACATATGCGCTAGAAGTAAAGCGAAATATTTGCTACGCATAGAACAGCGGTATTGATCACGAATAGACCCACCACCAATTACGTCGTGTACCTATATATAAATACAGTGGATTAATGTCAAGAAAGTAAAACCACATACCTAGGTAATAGCTAGTAAGTGTTCCATTTCTTTTTAGACTTCCACTAGTTAAGCAAGTTATACCACTGTAGCAGAACGAAAAACTATCGGTGTAATAGTTTACGATTTGAAATATTATACGAAATAAATTAAATATAAAATAGCGATGTCCAGAAATCCGTCGTATGTCAGCTATCATGGTCGGCTGGTCGTGAAAAGTAGGGGTCTTCCGCCACCGCCGCCACTGCAGGCTGCGAACTCCTTCCCACACGCATTCCTCCGCCACGGTGTCCTAAAGTGGTACGATAAGAGCAGTATTTGACAAGTTAATAACCACGCCACGATTGTATGTCCACTAACACACACGGACGGAGCCGTATATACCACCTATACGACTATAAATCGATATCGACGGCGACAGAAAGAGAAAATAAGTGTCCGATGAGGTGATATAGTATTAGGTATATATTAAACGCGTATTATTATTATTATAATAAGACGTCTACGTCGAGTTTTAGTCGCCCGAAATAATATGTGTTTCTTCGTCGTTATGCTCACATTAATTAACAACTCTTCCGGTGGTACCTTATACTGCGGCCTACCATAATGTTTTATACACCAGCAGATTATATTAATATTATGCCCGCGCGATACGGCCCATTGTATAACTTAAGCGGGTTAGCATTCGGTCGAGACTTGACCCCGTGCCGGAACCGGTTCTTTAATATAGAATACATAATTTGGTATTTACATTTTACACACTACCGCGGTAATAAATATGAACGAACGATTTTTGAAACAATTCGTTTTCCCAGTGATCGCTATAACAGTGTTTACAACGGCACTGTAGTCGCTTTTGGACATTTTCTGTTCCCAAATAAATTATTATAATCTTTCACTCCCACGTGAATCCCTTTTAAAACATAACCGGCTGTAATAATTAATGTGATAAAATATTACTATGCATGTTTCTATAATAAATAATAATGATTTTTTTTTTTACGGCACTTCTACTCGGTTATTTTTAATTTGATTTAAAACAGTTAGATTCAAGGAAAAAATTAATATAAGCACAAAAATTAAAACAAATTTTAATTTAAACTGTTATAGGTACTTGTTTTTATATTGCATATTTGCTACACGTTTCGGGTGCAACAATCTTATTGTATATGAATATTAAATATGATACATACATACCTGTTGCATATAGCTCCAAACGTTCGATAGGTTTACTGGTATAGTTAATAACGAAAAAGTTGTCTTTGATTTCTAAACATATTCATAATCTAGGTTAAAATATGAATAGGTTTAGGTTTGTAAATTAACATTTTCTTTCAGTGAAATTTGAAATAATTTTTTATCTATATATGACATACGTATGTAGTTATATTAAATTATAAATTCGATTTTTAAATTTAAAAATACCATTTAAAATTTAAATAGAATTTATGCACTTTATACCTATATAATAAGTAAGGTTTTAATATTTTCATACCAATTATAAGTAAGAATTTCATTTAATAATTTATTTAAGAACAAAATGCTGTTACATAAAAATATAACAACGATGAAAAGTTTTTTTATAATAGTATTAAAAGTTCTCTATAAAAGTGGTTTTATATCTAAAGTCTATGGCCATATTTCCATGACTCTTTACATAAAACACAAATTCATAAATTGATAAACGGTTGAAAGTGTAACATCATACAAGTTAGTGTTGTACCCTATTATTGAAGTTTAATTTTCATCGCTTTTTTTAGAAAAATATATTTTGTAGGTACAATATGCGTTGATTTTTTGACATAATATTAAAAACAAGACATTTTTTTTCCCAATACAATCTGTTGTGCATCCTTGTGTAGCTGGTTGAACTTATTTCCAAAACTAATTCCAATTACAAGTTTAAAAAAAAATGGTACCTATATGTTTTTCCAACTGTTGTTAATTAACTAACAATCATTAATTAAATGTATACAGTGTACAACTATTTACATAATATATATAAAATACATACTACTACTACTAATACTACTACTTTTTTTTTGAAAACAAAATATTGTTTATAAAAAAATTATAAACGTTTGCTCTTGCATTTTAAATTATTACGTTATAAGTGGAGCATAGTCTATTTTATTATGTTTATTTTTAATTAAAATGTACACGCCAAATATAGTAGAAAGTTATATTTTAAAAACCATACTACCTATTTACGCGGAAAATAAAACTTATGAAATTGTTTGAAATAGATGTATATATAAACGTAAATATTGACACATTTTGACGTCCCATACCGGCTAATTATGACAATATCACGAAGCTAATCATACTAAATAGTATAATGAAATGCCAACAGCTTGGTTTCTATATTTTATAAACAGGAAACGATGAAAAATTAAAAACTCGAGTGATTTATTTAAATCATACACAATTGGTGAAATTACTTTCTACACGTTTCTTTTAATAGTTTTGACTTGGGATTCTATGAGCGATATTTCGTTAGATCAATACAAAACCATATCAACTTAAGTAAAATAAATTACACAATTGGAGAAATTACTTTTTACACTTTTGTTTTCATAGTTGTGACTTGGGATGCTATGAGCTAATTTCGTTAGATCAATACAAAACCATAATATCACAGCATGGTATTTCTTTACACCGTTGAATGGATTAGGGCATCTCCGGGCACATTCACAAAAATCTTCAATTACGATCACTGTAAAAGTTGTTCCATACATCAGATAAGACAATTGATAAATGTGATTTCTGTGAAACCCTCTGGGTCATAAAATATATTTTTTCCTTTCGTTCTAAAACTAACTTGCAAGTACAATACAGTTCCCGAGATGTTATCGGTTTCTATTTCAGTGAAACTTTGGAACAAAAATTAATATCAGTACACGCGTAGAACCTATGAGATTTATAAAAATTAATAAAACCTAATGATATCTACAAGCTAATAACATGTCAACAATTAAAAGTATTTATGTTATGATTTTAATGGACCCCAGTAGATTATTTTTGATACAATTTTGATTTTCAAACCTCTTGTAGTTGGTAGATAGTGAGTTTTTTTTTAATATAAAATTTAAACATTATATTTAAAATTAAAGTTAAATTTTTATTAGTACCACTAACTGGTGCTACAGTAGATATATATTATATTCTTATTTTAAGACACAAATTAGTACTAACACATTTTTTGAACAGTTATATAGATTGTTTATTTCAATTTATAGACTAGGTAAAGAATAAACGTACATTTTTTGATTCGAAATGTCATCATATCAATATTTATTATTCAATTTTATCAAAAAAAAATTTTAAATACAAACTAGTATTAAACATACCTATATTGTAATGGGAATGATTTATTTTTAAATGAGGCTAACTTTTTGTAAAGCAAGTTCCTATATTGAATAAAACTTGTTTTGAGTAGTTTCATCGAAATTCAAATTAGAAAATACTTGGGTGTTTATAAACACGCAAACGACAAAAAACGTACTATAGCTTACAAAACCAGATTTCAAACAAATATATTATGTATATATATTTATATTTTTTCTTATTTTTTTTTTAAATTAATCCTAAAAACCACTCTAGAATTGGTATTATTCAATAACTTAAGAAAATAAATGATGCAATCTAAAATATTTTAATAGGAGTATTTCATTTTATTTTCGAAAAATGTTTTTAAGTTGTGTTGTATTATATAACTTAAATGTAAGGTTTTTTTTCTAATAAATTAAAAACGTAAGTGCTGAGAATAGGTATATAGAATATCTTTTATTGTGGACCGTAGTTGTAACTTGTAGGTATTTTCAATGACAAACCCCGAAGTGTAGATAAGCCATTCAGGTTTTCTTAAGAAATTGAATAGTTTATTTAACTGCAATGTAACTTGTCCAAGTCTTCTCCAAGTATGATTTTTAAAACGACAATTCGAGATATTTTATTCTTATGATGAAATGAATGTAATTTATATGCCACGCGCATCCCAGAAAGTATATTTTACGATTATACAGTACCTACCTATCTACCTCAAGTAGTGCGATTGGCTATAATTATTTTTATGGTTTTTATAATAGTTGTTCCAGTTTCGTGTACTTATTATTGTACGCTCGCTATTAAAACGTACCTACTTAATTGTTTATCACCTCATAACTTTAAAACGATACGTACTATACATAAATGTAATTTCCCACCGAAATCTTCCCGGGATATATGTAATAATATCACCCACGGAAGCTGTCAGCTAATAAATATACATTTATACGCAATACACATACATCGTCATTAAATCGTAAATCGTTGTAAGTTCAGCAGCCGTAGGTACTGTGTCTATAATGAGTTACTAAGATTAATTATTAATAGCGTAGTATAATATTGTATATTATATAGTCAATATTATTATGTATTTGATCATCAAATTTTTATTTTTTTATAGGTATGCAGATTAACTCATGCATACAAACTTGTCACAAAATATATCTTACGTAGTAATCAATTAAACGTATATTATACTTGCAGATCATATAAATAAATTCGTTATAATATTATGTCTGTTAAAATTAACACAACACGTGAGTACATGATTTACAGTAGTTTTCAGGTTACAATTGTTTAGAAAAACCACGCTCAAAATAACAACATCCGACCGAATAACCAATAAATTATTAAGTGCGAATACTTACGATCACTTATTCATTTAACGCAATATTAAACTAAATACTAATTATCTCTACGGATACACATGCAGCTCGTTGCAGGCATTTAGATTGCTGATACAATATTTACTTTGACTTAATTATTGTTGAAGTTTGTTTTGCTTTTAATCATATATTATTATTTTAGATTATTACATAATATAATTAAGGGTTATCAAGGTGTATTTTCACACATTTAGAAAATACGTTCGACACGTGTTTTGCATTGCATATTAGATACTGGGTAGGTACTTATATAGTTATATAATTTATATCTCAGTGAAAATATGGTAACATAAGTTATCCGACTATTTTTTTTCTATAAAACGTTGTGCGAACGGCTCGCTGATATATAAATTCTAATTTCGAAGGATATACTAACATATTATAATATTGTTATCTTAATTTCAGAATTTAATATTTACACTGAGTGTAAATATAGTGTTTTTAAATGCAACTGTATTATTTTCTTTTTGCTAATTTAAACTCTCGTATGTACCTAGTGAGGGATATATAGCCTTATGGGCATCTAAATGACTGGGTTTATGCGCATGTACAGAACCAACATTCCATTTTACGAGTGAACATATTTTACCAATTATTGAAGATTTCTGTTCTTGAAAACCGCGATTTTCCCATTAACGCGTCCTCTATAATATGGGAATGGTTTGAGTTCAGACTTAGAGAGGTATGATGATAGTTAAAGTCTGCGCCTTATAAGTATTACAATTATATATGGACAGTTCAACATATAAATGCTCTTTCGATTGGTCCTCCCCGATCATCGATCACCTGCGCATATTTCCAATCATCATCTACACTTGACCACACGTCATGTTTTTCATTCTGTTTACAGTTTGCAGGCGAAACTTCAATATAAATACCTGCGCATATATTATAACGATATATTCCGTTTGGTTCTAAACGTTTGACCGCGACCCGCGTTGACATCTGAAATATTATTATACGAAACCGACGCTGAATATTATATTTTCTCTCGCACTAGGCGTCGATAAAAGAATAAAAATAATAATTCAATAAACCCACAATAAACTACACTCGTCGTGGTGAATATTTGACCAGTGCGATTACAGTGCATTATTTCATCGTACCCGTTCGACTTCAAAACGGTTTCCTCATCGTATGAAATAATAACAATATTATAGGTGCATCGTACAATCGCATAATATTATTCCTATAAAATATTCTAATGTTATTATATCATGTTATCCGCGGTGGAAGATTAACCCGGTGAAACGGGTCGCGTGGCGTGTAATACTTACGACGACGGTCGCCGAACCCGTACTTGTGACTCGGGAATTTTTTTTTTTTTCATACCGATATTATGATTCCGAACAAGTCCGGTTGGCGTAATTTTTTTTTTAAAGGTACATGGCGTATTCTGTGCATACTGCACCGTCGCGTTTCGCGAATTACTATAGCGTTTCCATGTATATTTCGTGGGTGCTGCTGCAGTTGACCATCGAAATTTAGTAAAAAAAACATCCGGCCGCCAGTCTATGTGTATATAGCTCATTTTCGCTGCTCACCGAACAGTCGTCGACAATGTAATACACGGCTGTAATAATATATAATATAATAATAATAATATAATATACTACATTATAGTAGATGTTTAATGGGTTTGTGTAAAAGTGGTAATGCAGACGAAAAACCGGTCCGGTAATCGTGTCATAAGGGCAACGTGTCACGGAGGCCGACAGTATAACATATAATAATTTCGTGTTATAATATAATAATAATGTACAATACAATAATAATATGATATATCATTTGATGAATCGGTACGCGCGCGCGTGTGTACGCCGTCGCACGAAATTCCGGTCCACGACATCCGGATATATCACTCGGACGGATTTGGCACTGCCATCGCCGTAGCAGAAGCGCCGCAATCGTCATTAAAGGGTACATACTTACCTACTACTGCCGTACGTGCACTGCAGTTAGATGCGTTTGGTCATGTGTAAGTGTGTCTGTCAGGTGTGTGTTAGTGTTTATGTTATGTGTGTGTTTGTGTGTATGTTATTTGTGTGTGTATGTGTGTGTGTGTGTGTGTATACTATATACGTGTATAACAACCGACGAAGAAACCACAAAGGACGTAATTACATAAGTATATATTATATGTGAGTAGTAATAAGTGCGTAGTCGAAAAAAGCAAATTAATATCGAAAAATAAATACAACTCAAATTGTACATGTATGCACGCGCCGTGTACGAACCGTCCACGCGGGTGTAGTTGTGTACAATCAATTATTAGTATTATACTATATAGGTATAGGTCACCTGCCGAATAATGATTATTTTGTATACTCAGAGTTTCGGCGACATGAAATATAATAATTTTTCATCGCAGCACGGATAATTGAATATTATATATTATTTGGTCGACAGTAAGGTAATAATAATAATAATAATAATATAGTGACTTAACCCCAGGGTTATGATAATTGTCTTTGACTCGCAGCGTTGAGCGGAACGAGAATAATAATATAATAGTAACCGGCCTAAGGTAATAATAATTGTTTTTAATGTACACCACAGTCAAATGAGGAATATGAAATGGAGAGGCGTTTAAAACTACTTATTACTTGTCCATTTTAAAACGACATATTGCAAATACCTACCTATTTGAAGTGGAAGAAAGACAAAAGTATAATATATTATAGATTTGGATATTATTTTGGATCGCTTTATTTTTACTCAGTAATATCGGCCATATTTTTTAATTAGTAAATTCTCGTGTATATTAATAATTCATTGCGTAACCTTAAAAATATTATATCAAATATTATTATTATTACTTCTCACGGTCGTCGTGGGTATGTATACAATAATAATAATAATAATATTATATACATCATTCATCTGTCCATTACTGCTATATGTTTTGACGACCTATATGATGGTATTTAATAAAAAAACGTATTAGGGGGGTACACATTCGCCGATTGGTACGACGATATATACTCATCGCGTTTATAATAGTCGCTAACCCATTCGTGGGCTCGCAAAACTATAAAAAGAATCAGGTCGCCCACCACGCGCGGTTGCCGCCGCCGCCGCACTCGAAGATCGGTCAGCGCGAAAACTCGTTGATTACCAATTACCCGGTGTATTGTGCTCGAGTACGTGTACAGGTATATGGACCGGAGACTGCGGCGGTGGCATACAGAATCGAATGATGTTCACTGACGCAGCCGCCGCCGTATAAGGGTCGGTATAATTCTTCTGTACGGACAAAATAGTCGATTAATTCCCGCGCGCAAATATAACACTATAACGGTACAATAGTTTATATTATTTGTGTGTGTGTGTGTGTGTGTGTGTGTGTGCGCTCACACAAGTGGAGACCAGTCGGACGCGCGACGTGCCTCACCGCAGACCTCGAAACACGTCTAATTATTTATTCAATATAATATTATTTTTCTGCGTTCACCGTATCTACGTACATGGATAAATAAAACAGCACGCAGTCATCGCAGCATATACGTTAAATATATGGAAATAAAATCGTGTATACTTCGACTTCCAAACATTGATAAAACTATAAAATTCTGATTAGGTACCAATATTATTGTCGTATGCAGGCATGCTGGCACATATTTCTACCTAACGCGCAGCAGCCAGGTTCCTGATCGTTTTTTTAATAGGTAAACCATACCTACTTGTTTTCTCGAAAAGCGCAAACGCTTATAGAATTTTTCGTTCTGCATAATTTAAAATCATTATAAAACTGCATTTTTCTAAGAAACTATTCATATTTTCACTACCTATATTTTTATCGTTTTAAAGTTTTTAATTTTTTAAATGACAGCGTACATTATTTTAAATTTCATATCCCTGTGCAGAATATAAAAATTGAATTTTGAAAGAGTACTTATAGAATATAATTAGTTGTATAATAGAATAGTACATACCTACCTTTTTAAATATTGATTACCTTTATAGAAAATAGGTATAGTGATACAAGACTTTGCAATGTACCTCTGTTGTACTACCCTCTATTCTACAATATTCTGCTATACTGTATATTAGTTTTGATTGTCGAGTTTCGTTACTAAAGAGCTAAACTATGATTTACTTATACTTTATAGGCTTCCGAATTAATTTTATTTATCACCCAAGTTCGATTAGTATTAGCTACGTCATAACCACAACGATTTCAATATTAGGAGGAATTTAAAAACGTTTCACACTAGTCTTATAACGATATAATGTTATTATTATTATTATTGTTTCGATAATACATTTTAATTTTTCTCATTTAAATAGTATTTGTACGTACATCATAAATTATATTACTATATTATTAATATTATTATTATTATTATTATTATTATTATTATTATTATATTGTCATGTATTATAATTTATAATATTGCCGTTATGCGTTTCCATTTTTTACATAGAAACGAGTAATATGTCCCGACCCCCGACGTTTCAAATAGAATATATATTATACCAACTATCTATATTCTATATAATATCAATATCAGTGGGTTATTATGTTAATATTTTCATCGCCACGATTCTGGCGTCGACATTTTTATGGGGTGCTTTGATTTTTTCGCACTTAAGAAAAACCTCCAAGAAGAGACGACTTTGACACGACGGATGTCGGACGATCCCACGCACCGTGTCACCGACAGCTGTCGGATTTCTGACATCTCCAACGGAATTTTATTATATAATTTATTTTTTACCTAACGATTTTTTTCCTCGTCTCGTGAAATGTACGTAAATACGCTATAATACTTAGGCGGTATCTGCTTACTCAGTTTGGCGAGCGAAATGAATAAAATATAAAAACAATATTATTATTACGGTAATGTCGTGTCAGTCATGCAGCAATGCGATGGCGTATTCGCAATAAGTTTTTGTAGTGGGATACCACTACTCCATCCTCTTCCACCCCATAAACGCGCCACTGCAGAATACAATAGTGCACGACGAATAAGTTAAGGTATAATATTATAGGTAGTATAACCAGCCACCATTATACAAACGACCATGTATATTAAATATACTAACCATCTCAAATAATAATTTACGAATTCAATACAAGGGGCTTAAGTAGTGGTGAGGGGGTGCAAGCGAGTTCAGCCCCTACATCTTAATATTTCTTTTGAAAAGGCTTATGCTGCTTGTACGCTCAAGTGTTTAAGTTAAATCAAAATACTTTCATCTGTTAAGAATTATTTATTTTTGAAATGTTTAAAATATTTTTCAGTTTGATAGTAATTATAGGCATAGAGCATATTTTATAGTTGAATTCTTTTAATTATATAACCATTTCATTATTCGATTTTTTTTCTAATACCTTTATGATTTTTATTTTATTTATTAAAATATTTTAATACTATAAAATATTTTTTACTTTATTTTATTTTGTTTGTATTACATATAATATCATATATGCCACATAGGAGCTAATAAAATTAATATGTGTAAGTTATAAACAAATATAAATAATATTTCTATTACACTAATATAAGGTAAAGTTTATTATTGTTTGTATTGTTTTACTTCAAAAACTTAATTTTTCTAAAGATTGTGTCATATAATCACTATCTACGATGTTTAAACACTAGAGAAATTATAGGGGCTAGAGTTTGGGTTAAAAAAATTGTGACAAAAGTGAAAAATGTAAAGTTTATATTAATATGAGATTATTAATTTAGAGATTAGGAGTGCCTACAAATAAAAAAAAACAGTAGGATCCATTGCCGCAATCAGTTGCGAAATGTATTTAGTGGTTACACGCACTGAACCCTGAAAATATAGATATCGCAGATGTAGGTATCTCCTGAATTTTCATTTCGTGCCACTTTAATCCCTGACTCCTGAATACAATATTAATATCACGTATAACTACACAATAGTAATAATAATATATTATAACAGATTAAAATATATTATGGTCGTTGGATCGTTAGTATTTTTGTCAATATACCATAGATTAAATATAGGTACCTTTAATCTATGAATATACACACTCGCTGCAGTACTCATTTCAACTGTTATCATAGTCTCGTACTACTATAATAGTGGTAGCCTTCAGTCTGTCGCGTCGTCTCAGACGTATATAATACCTAACCAATAATAACAACAACAACACATAGTATCATATTATTATTATCGTAGTACCTAATAATATAACGCGTAAAATATTACGATCGCCGAGCGTCATCGTCGTCGTCGTCGTCGTCGTTACAGTGAGGACTTGACACGATTTATAATAATATAATATCGCAGTGTATAGGTTCGTAGATGGGTGGGTGGAAAAAAAAAAAAAAAATAATGCATTCCGTTCCGCGTGTCATCCACAATGGTTATTTCGTTGTCGACATTTCGGCGTGCACACGCGCGCCATACGCACGGGCCGAGTAACACTACGAAAATGATAATAATGATGACGACGGTGACGACGAAGACGATGTCGATGACGATGATGATATTATTAATAATAATAATAATAATGTTACACTCACTAGAGCCGATCACATCGCAATGGTCTTCGGTTCGGTCGTCCAGGAGTCCTCCGTGGCACACCAATATAATACCAGGAGACCTCTTAAAGAGCCATGTGGCTGGCCGCCGGTGCGCCACCGCCGATATACAGAGTGATTCGTCGAACATGTCAATCCCCATTATCTACTTCAATCATGCAGTTAAACAAAATCTGATTTTTTAAATTCAATATGCATAAACACCATATTTTGAAATTCTTGAAATTTTGTGTACCTATTACATAAGGAATGTCCGATGAAGATACTAACTTCTGTTATTCAAATGAGAACTCTCATTTTTTACTTTAAACTCTTTAGTTGCAGATATTTTTCTGAATTGTCAACGTATCAAAATGAAAAATCGAAAGACCAGTTTTTATGTTATTTAATTTTGTGTACTACCCATATTAGGTCCTTGATAATAGGTTTGGGAGATATAGAAGCTTTATTTTTATTTTTATGTGAATAAAAAATTTAGTGATTCTGTCAACATTTATAAATTGTAAATATGGTCCAAATACAATAATAAACGCTAGGTCTAATAATAGGTACATCTATTTTATATTTTTGTAAAACCATTTTCCAAGGACTTTTATCCTTAGTATAAACATTTTAATATCTGAAAAACTACTGGTCTGAATTTTGAACCAGATACGTCAACATTTTTAAAAAAATTATTCACTAAATAATTTACAGTAAAAAAGGAGAGTTTCTCATTTGAAAAACAAAAGTTTATATCACCACTAGACGCTCCTTAAGTAATAAAACAAATGTCAAGAATATAAAAATATAGTCTTTAAGTAAGAATACCTATTTAGAAATTCCAAAAAGATTAATAAACAATAATAAATTCATTATCAAATAAAAAAATTAGGTTGATAATACATTAATGCTGCTTGGTGAATCACTCTGTATTGTTAGAAATATTATTTTCCGCCGCCGGCTCTATAATACTTACCATAGGTATAACATAATAACAATAATGTGGTCAAGTCCGTCCTTGTCCGGTTAGATGTACACGCTCAAATCATATTATTACTATTATAACTATTACCATTATTGTGACATACGGTTAATGCCTATGTGAGGATTTATTATATTTTTTGCTCTTTTTATCATTCGGTCGGACAATGTAGGTATACGAGCGCGGAAAGTGAATAGTCTTTTATACCTACCGCACGCGCTTACAATGGTTATACGACCAGTTTGTCACGGATTAGACGATAATATTATTATTATTTTTATTATTATTATTCTATTGAAATAATAATTTGATTAAAGTGTTAAACTATCCATACATACATAATGAGTGGAATAATAAGGCATCAATATTTAATACAAAATTAACTTGCATAATGCAATACCTAAAGTATAAAATCTTAATCATAATATTTCCGAGGGACGGTGAGGTTTAGGGAATTGGAGAGCTCAACTGCGCACTGACTGGAAAAGACTTGGGTGTCCGAAAGCATTAGGAAAAAAAATCGTTCGCTCCGATTTCCTATAAACCTATCTATACTATATTCAACCTGCCCGTCTGCGCATGAGCCCTTAATGCGAGTCTGCTAATTTCGGTTTCGGGCTGAAATGCTGTCGAAGTCACAGACGAAAGGATCTATATACAATTTATTATTACACATACTATATACCGACAGCGGTACGATAGCGATCATTGTGTCCCTCGGGAATGAAGGCGACGAGTCACGTCGTGCAGTGTTCGAAAATCGATGTAGACACCATATTATACCCGATTAGGTACGTATATAACGTCATCATATATATAGCATGTACATAGCACGAAGCATTTTGAAAAAAAAAATAAAAACATCATTCGACGATGACAAGAATTTTGAAAAAACTTTACCTTTTTCCTTAACAGAAGTTTGTTCCATACATATTATATATCCATGCTACGTGTACCGGACGTGTTCAACTGTTAGCCGTCGTGATGCGAACAGATTATAGCCTGCAGGTGACCTGACGTACCGGCTCGGATGAGAGGCCGACTAATCTCATTGCTAGGCAAATCACTTAAAAGTATATATATTATTCAGTTTAGGGTTGTTCTCTTTTGGATTTGATTTAACATTGTTTTTGAAACTCTTAGAGAATAATCTATATATACATGTATTGGTAATCAGCGCTTGCAATTGGGAAAACAAAATCAGAAGGCTGATGTAAAAGTGTAAAAGAAATGTGCTTGCCTTAATATTTAATTTTCTCATTGATTAGGAAATTATAGTTAGAAGGGGTACGCATAAATATTTTTTTTAAAAAAGAAGAAGGACTTTGTTCTCTTACCGCATCGTCCCTCAATATCCAAGCACTACAAGTACAGGTAATACCTAATAGTATGTATCAATAATATTTATCGTTCGTTTTTTAAGTGATATATAATATTCATTTTAACCCATTCCATTCAAAAAACGATAATAATTTATTATTACCTATCGTTTTTCGATATTGGCACGCCAACATTCACATACCTATATAATATAAACCCCGATAATTGTCCGAGATAAAATAACATTATGTGTTTTTCGTGTACGGAATTATATATAAAATAGTACAATACGACTGTTTTTATCGGTACACTCAATTTTGATTTTATCAAAACGACTGTTACAATACTCAGCGCGATATTATCGAACCGTATACCATGTAGTGAGTACTAAAATATAAAAGTACCTATCCAATAACAAACGGGAACACCGTGTTCCGATCTTAATTTATTATTTTTTATTCTTTGTTCCTCTGCATGTAGTCTGTATTGCTGCGAAGGATAAAAATTATTGCCACATTGCGTTCAATATATTATTTGAAACATCTACCCCTGCTGCAGTTTGTGTTGTTTTATAACCGAAATAAGCACATTAAACCGAGAGGGACGATTATTCGTACATACCTATATTACGAACGGAGTGCGTAATGTCTTTGGAGGTCGGGCCTATTATAATATGCTTGTAGCCAAACCATTTGTATAATGGTTTAGACACGTGTGGGTATTATAGGAAATAATATACAATTAAATAGTCACGTATTATAATATTATGTGTTCGTAACCACGGTTACCGTACACATACAGCCTCTATACGTGGTGACCGCGGCGACTCCCGAACGGCCAAGCGTGATGTCTGTACAGAGGAACGCGTACCTATATGCGTATTATATTTTTTCCAAATGTATTATATACATGTAAAAAAAACATTTTGATTTACATCACAAGCGCGTGTCTCGCCCATGTATACGTACACCCTAAAACCAGGCCCGTAATTAACGTTTAACGTTTTAATTTTTGACCCATTGCAGGAGGACTACCACCGCAACGTAGCCGTCGCTTGCCGACGGAGATTTATATATTATCATCATCACAGCTTAATACACAAAATGTTTAATTTCCACGATGAAATCTTCAAAAGAATGTAGTTTTTTTTTTCAACTCGAGTAGATCGAGATTTTTAATTTATTAACTTTCTCTCCGAGGGCAGAACTAAAAAAAAAAACATCACACACGAAAATTAGAATGGTAAACGATTTATGTTTTTCCAGTTTTGAGTTTACTATGGTATAAAAAAAAAATACTCATACTTATAATATTATTCTGTATCGTATAATAATACTGAGCCTACGCCTAAAGTAATACTTTTTTTTTTAAACCCAGGTTATAAAGACGCCGTAGAAAATATTCAAAATCTGATCTGGATAATAAACTAGATATCTATAAAAATGTCAACGTTGTATAACTCCATTTTGATTTTTCAGAATTTCGGAGATGGGTATAATAGTATATAGCGGCTGTAACGGTAACGGTAATATAGCTATAATTTATTTTGGACTGCATGTTTATTATAAAAATATATTACATTTAAAATACATAACTTGTTTATTAGGGAAATAAAATACATATCTTGAAAATCACTTCAAAACCAGTCAACGAATTGTGTCGTGTACAAATATCAAATGCGGACTTCGTATACCTAGCATATATTCATAATAACTAATAAGCATTATGCTATCATAAGATATAACTCTCAATATAATTTAATTAATGAACAAAATCATTCCAAATCATGTCATTAGTATTTTATACAACCTACTAATGGATATTCAGCTGGTCATTAATTTTTAAGTAATTACACTTTTTAGTTTTTAAAATAAATTTGTTAATTATTTATAAAACCATGAATTGTACAGGGGTAATTTAAAACGGAATACAATATTATTTTTCGCAAATTTAATATTATATATGGAACGTAATTTATTTTGATTAATAACTGCGAATCACGCGTATTTATCATTCCATGAACGAATATCGCAACATTTAAATTTATAAGTAACATGTATAATAATAGTAATATAATGAATATCATTTTTTTAATTTGCCGTTAAAAATTATTTTTTATAAGTCAAAGCGCAGCATCGCATTTATTAGTGATTCGTCACGTTCAAGTGTTCCACGAAGTATACTGCCAAAAGTTTGAGATGAATCGCAGCCAAAAACATCAATCAAACTAAAACACTGCTTCAGCAGTCTGTTAAAAAATCATCATTATATTTTATTTTATACCGAATCGAGATACTTAACAGAACAATAAGCTATCAGCCATAGTATACCTATATACTAGGTACACCTATGATCAATAAGTTAGTGTGTATAATAACATAATAAGTAGATACTCAAATAAAAATTTTATGAATACGTCTGAATCAAATCTTAATTTTTAAAAGTCTACATTGTCATGACACTCAAAACTATATAGATATATGACTTGCGTCTCGCTGGTTACAGTAATTTGATGAATTATAGGATATGGCGTATCATACATTTAATCGTAACTCGTACAATATACGCAGAGTTATTCAAAACGAATCACCCGATTGTGCTTTGCTTTGCAGCTAGCTACCTTTAGGTCACCAGATCTTGAGCCAAGTGACTACAATTTAGGGATATATATGTCAAATATACTATGCACGTACCTGCGTCCTGCACCATGATTATCGTCAAGAGGAGATAAACAATTAGCGGAGTCAATATTATGAACAACAGATATACATGAAGGAATACGAATTAGAGTTCTAACTATAGATGTTGTTCGCACGTGACTCGCAAGAGAAGCTTTCACATAGAACATAATATTATTTTATTGATATCATTAAAAAATATAAAATGGATTCTTTTATTATTTAATGTATTACACTACCATATTACATTACTCTAAACCTAAAAACCAAAAAATATATGAACTCGTCAGAATCGAAGCTTATAATTTTTGAAAATCTGTATTGTCGGCATATTCAAAGCCATATATGACTCACAATCCAGGTTACAGCCGTTTGGAGAATTATAGCATATTATCATACACTTACTCATACAATGTACTGAGATTTAAAATGAATCATCCGATTGTGCTTTGCACCTGATTTTAGGTTATTTTAAGTGATTACTTTTTTGGGGGATATATGTTAAATATACTGTGCACGTACCACCATGATTTTCGTCAACCACATATGAAGAACTAAAAATTGGCGGAGTCAACGGATATGCATGGAATATGAATTTGATTTCCAACTAGGTACGGATGTTGTTCACGTGTGACCCGCAAGGAGCCACATAGAGCATAATGTTATATTATAGGTACCGCATTAATACATTTGAAATATTATTCTTTCATTTAATATATCATATTTATATATTATTCTAAACCTCAAAACTAAAAATATATTAGTATTTGAAGCATCGGATGAATCATTTTGAATAACCCTATAACCTATTGCGATATAATGAAAACCTCTTCTGTGATAGCTGGTAATGCGCATATTTCGAACAATACCCACGGTCGATTATAGATTAAGATTTTGAATTATTCTATGACACGAGGATTTGTGCTTTTCGTTTTCGCGTCGTTGCGTATGCGTGCTGCAGGGATTTCATGTGCCAGTCATAATGTTATATATATATTATTATTATATTATAATATAATTATTTATCTCGGGAGTGTGTCATTGACGTTCACTGCTGCTGCAGCACATATTATACTCCCGAATTATTAGTTTTCTTGTGCTCGCCCCCCCCCCCCGGCCCAATCTATCATTGTCAATTATTTACAACGGGTGAATTTCAAAATTAATAACGATTAACCGCACATTTAAAGCCATATAAGCCTGTTAAATGTGAATACATATTTTATTTATCATTCTAAAATATATTATTTTTGTCTGCAGTATACCTACATATTTTTTTCGTTTTCATTTTAGGAATGATATACTTTGGGAGATCGTCTCTGTGGACCGCGTTGTTACTGTGGTTGTGGTTCGAGAACAATGTGACCGGCGCAGACGACAACTACAATAATAATGGTGTGCATGAGAAGGGCACACCTCACTCGCGGCAAAAACGTCTGCTGTGGATCACCACGGACGGCCGCCTGGCCCTGCCACCTGGCACCAGGCTAACGATAACGCCATCGCTGTCCCTACCGTTCGTCAGATACCCACCAGACGGTTTCCTGTCCAACATGAGCATCAGCTTGCCATTCACGAGTCAGTGTGACGATTTGTATACATTAATATATTAATTATTTATCTTTATTCATCGCCCTCATGACTTAAGTTAAAATTCCAACTTTAAGACGTCTGGTACTCAGTAGCAACAACGACATCACATTTTATTACTCATATAAAATTAAATCGTTGAATTGAAAAGTAAAACCATATTGACGGTGTGTTTATAATTTGTATACTGCTCGCCATAAAATCGACCTATGAACACACCATGATGTGGTTAGAATATAATATTATAAACTATAAATTATTGTGACCAGACCTTTTATGCCAATTCCACGCAATGGGCACAATAAATACGACATCATCATATTATTATAATTGGGACAAATTTAATTTATGCTGCACCTTCACGAATAGTTAAAATAATAAATGTATAATGCGCCAATTGTTACTTGCTAAAATTTGTTTCATTTTTATTCGGTCAAAATTATTATTTGCACAACCATTAAAAATGTTGGTTTCAACATTGTCAAATACACGACGGGTTGTACATTTGTAAACATATCACTAGCTTTACAAGATTAGAAAATTACAATACATTTTATTCTAATACTATTATCATATTTTATAATATTCATAAACAATTAGTAATACTTGACTTAATTTAAATGTTAATATAATGCTTCATTTTACTTGTTGTCAAAAAAATTAAAATTTTAATACAATTTAGAAAATATTTTTTAGTTGGGTAATATATCATATATAAACATTATTATTTCACATAATTCTGAATTTTTCAGTGAGTTATGGTGAACTCAGTGTGTTTCATTAGAGTCTATTAAAATTTAATGTGGCACAAATTTTATAATATAATTTGATATAGACCGTAGGGGATATAATTACCTATAGGTAGGTATATTGATTTTTTGACGTAACGTATATATTATATAATATACCTACGAAAACCTTTTTTGTATTAATTTTTAGTGTAAATTGCATACGCCCTCTTTTATGTGTATACTGTATACCTACGTATTATTATTATTCGTACTGTGCAATCCATATAGGTGGTACATAGTTTTATTTACGTACATCATTAGGTACTATTAATGTTTCTTCTCATAACGAGCAAATATTATTATAAATAAATAATAATTATTAGATACAATTAGAAAAAAATCGTTAGTCGTGTTTATAGTAAGCACAATATCTAATTAGAAATAGAGAAATTTAAGAATTTGTAAATAATTTAATGGTGTGTAGGAATTTACACTTTTTGCGTACCTACGGCAAAAGAACATATTATTTCCCTGATATTTTTTTTTAACATGTTCCTTATATCGGCAGTTATTTTATTCTTCAATTCCATCACTCATTTATTGTCTGGAATTTCTTCACAATTCCCACATGTCTTTGCAAAGACCACCGAGAGTGTTATACGTATTGTAGCTACAGAATAAATAGTGTAATATTCTAATAGATAAGTCGATTGGTCGGCAGAATAAAAAAAGAAACTCACCACTTTTGTCCGGTTCAGTAAGTACACCTATATTACATAGTTGTTAGGTGTACTGACAACCGATGCTACAAAAACAAACAGCTCTCGTTATAATCCATGTGCATAACCTAACATTATTTATTCCTAATGATATGAATATGTACGATATTATAATAGGGCGTACTAGAAAACTGCCTACAGATAAGTGCACGAAACTACTGAGAATTGTGTGTGTTTCTATAATAAAGTTGAACGCATCGAAATAAGTGACATATAATTTAATCCAATAATTATAACTACTGGAGAAATACTTCGCTCGTACAATTTGAAAACTTGATGTTTAATTATTCACAAGGTACGAGATCGATCTAACGTCATATATATATATAATAACAATATATGAAATGTATTATTTAAATAATATATATAATAATATTATAAGCTCGCTTCAACGTTAGTCTGTCGAACGGTCCTGTGAATTTTTTTTGTAAAATAATATGCACTTCAACATAGATCAGATTATTCATATTGATTACACGTAAGACGTCTTTTTAACCATCTACTTAAATAATATAGTATACATCACTTCGTTATGTATGCCTAAAATATTTTGAATTCTTCAAAAAAAAAAACCACTACAATGAAAAAAAATACAGAAAAAATCAAAATCAAAATCTTGTTAGGTTCAGTACTGCTCCCCCACACATATATATATATTTATCATGTAAAGACTCCTTTAATTATATACACCACTTAGTTTTATACTTAACTTATTTTGAATTATACCAAAAAAAAATAACTCCACTGAAAATACAAAATAAAATAAAATAAAAATCTTGTTTGGTTCAGTACTACCCCCCTTATATGTAATATAATATATATATATCATGTGACCACTCCTTTAATTATTATGGTACCGCATTATAACACGCGCACGACTGATGATGGGTATCCGATATTCACACAATATGTCTCTGCTCAATTATTAAGCCGAACCGCGTTTACAATTTATACGTTTTTAGACAAACGATAAGAATCTGGGACCAGTTTAGAGCGCGTTTACTTCAAACATTGGTTTTATGCTTTTTACGGTCTCAATTTATCATCGCCTACAAAAAGAATGGCAATTAAACGGGTACAATAACGACTTCCGTGGAAATATACTTAACTTTTCGGCTGCTTGATTCGGTGGCCCGATGAGACTATAGTAAATAGGTAGGTACATTAGAAGACTAATAAAATCTTTTTACACACACTTTAGTGCACATCATGTGCCATATATTGTAGGTTAATATTGTATTTTGTACTTTTATCGCGTTTTCGTCATCTAAATGTAAACACTTAATAACTAAACCTACTATTATATAATAAACCTACAACTGCAATTTAGGTTAAGAGATCTGCAGCTGCAGTTGTAAACGTTTTATAAACTTTTAAAAGTTAGCAATAAAATTCTTAAATCGGAACAATCATAATAATATATGTAGAGTGATGAAATTTACGATCCATAAAAATTTTAATGTATGCCCACCTTGTTGTGTATAATAAAATAAATAACAAATATTCGAATTCCTTGGGTACGGGAGAATCTGATTTATGCATTTACCAAATATCTGTATTCATGTGTTTTGTTTTTTAAATGTTGCTTATATAGTCGACTTCGATGGCTTGGGGCTGACCGATAATCAGAATCCGTTCGGCGCCTTCCCGCCGATATTGGCCAGGAGCATGGGCAGACAGATGGGTTCGGTACTCGCCGACTACGTGTCTCAACTTATGGACGGTCGGAGATCCACTAGATCTGTTCCAACGTTACCCAAACCAATACACTCATACTTCCAAGGAGGTGAAAGGTAAACTATAAAATGCATAAAATTACATGAAAATAACATTTGAATAATTCAGAAGAACACCGGGCGGAATACTATATCTAATCAAAATAAGTTTGACACATTTATGTCCCCGTTTTAATCGCGTGTCCGTAACTAATAAATTATTACGATTTTAATATTATTTCTCAACTATATCTAATAATATAATCATTGGTTACGAGTGATATTAAATGCGAACAGATCGCTGTTAACCAGTTACGAATAATGATATGGTATAGGTAGCATATGTATTATTTTAGCATACAGCAATATTATATTATGTTGCTTTTATCGAACTTCATAAATCTGTTCATGAGAATAATTTTAACAAACAATATTATATTTTAAACATAATAAAAATAAATAAAATGTGCAATTTGTAAAAACCTTCATATCACATATTTTTTTATATTCTATAACACTAAATGTAGGTACATTTTGTTATTTCAAATAAATTAAATAAACAAAACTATATTAAAAATATTTATATGATAGTTATTTTTCATATTATATTTTAATGGGTTTTGTTTAAAATATATAGACAATATACATTTAGACTATATTATACAGCGTATACACGGAGTTATTTGAAATAGTAAGTATATCATATATTAGTGTATAAATTAGTATACTTTTGTCGTTTTGTATTCAAAAAGTAAACAGTTCATAGGCATATTTTGAATTGATGCCTTAAAATTAATATTTCTTCTCAAATACCAAAATAAAAACCATTATGTCGTATACCTACTTTTTACAAATAACATCGTGTATACACTGTAGTAGATTTCAATATGTTTTGCTTATTTAAATTTGAAACCAAAAAAGTTTTCTACATTTGAATTTTACACATGATATATTTGTTGTTATCTCAACTTAAGCACGTTTTGTAAATTTAACTCGGAAAGTAGCAAATATACAACGAAAACTTGATTGTATCTCGCAAACACAACTATCAACTGTACCATGAAACACAAGATTTATAGATTTATGTTAGAGACGTTAACATTTGTATCTGCACCAGTACACAATTTCTTATCAATTGTTGTAATTTAAATTCAAATATAACATCAGTTAATCGCCACGGAATATGCGTAGAAACCCCTAAAATTGAGAAACTTAAATAGTTATAAAAAGAAATACGACCTAGTTATTTATGAGTTTAAATGTAACATTAATCTTTTCAAATCGCATCAATAAATCAAAATGTATTTACTAAAAGTAAAATGTAAATAAATGTAGGAACTTTTTTATAAATAATTAAAAGATACAATTATTGAATTATGTACATTTATTACATAATATTACCTATATGTAATAAAAATGCATACAATAATATAACTTTAGTTGTCTTAATAACAATACATCAAACACTTTAAACTTTTAAACGGATAATCAAATTGAATAACGTCATGATTAAATAATGTAAGAACTGTTTTGAGTATTTACATTTTAAGATATTATTTAAAGATACCAAACTATTTTATCTACAATTATATGCGTGAATAATAATAATGATAGCGTTTTTCTCGAAATATCAGTTGTAAAACCATTGTATAAGTACACCCTACTCACCCATGTTGTATGTGAAAACTCATTTCACCGTATGTATACATAACACCTACACGTTAATATACACATCGTTATTATAATGGACACGCGTATAGGTACTTAATTAAATACTTACTATCATAATATATTACATTACATTATATGATACGCTTAATGAAACGTATAGTTTTTTCGATAACAGTTGATAATATATATCGTATGTACCCATATCTACATAATATTATGCGCACACCTCATCCGCATTTCTCACGATCGTATGTTACGCGGCTAAATAGATACGTTTTGTTTGACCGACATTACACCCATCATATTATGCATGTATAAATTATTATTATATCTATGTAATATATATATATAGATCGTATCTGTTATAATGAATAATTGCCGTATTAATATTCCGACCAGAAACCGCTGCCGTGGTGGATAGCGGTTACGCGGAGTAACCAGCTTGGTCCAAGTTCACGGGCACCGCGCGCAGACAGGTTTTGGCAGCATACTGCAACAATGAATTGTTTTAAAAGTAAAAGAACTGGACCCGTTTACCGCTGACCATTGACCGATGAAAATGGGTAAAGGGCGTTGGGGAAGTCCCGTGATGAAGCCAGAAAAGAGGAGCGGCCGATTGAAAATGGAATAACCCAAACCTTTACGACCCTCGGCTCTTCGTCGGAAATAAATAATAATCATACAATAAATATATACATCAGACCGTAGACGATAATAATAATAATAATTATTATTATTATTATTATGATACAGTATCACACACACAAGCATACGTGTGTGTGTGTGTGTAAAAACTGAGTAGCTACGCAGTCGATGGCGAATTTAATTTGTTCTCGTTAGTAGACGTTTTCCTATAGCGAACAAGTCATGGCGATTTTCGTTGGGAATTTCATTTAATTCGAATACGTATTATCACTATTATCATTACGCACACACAATATATTTTTATAGTAATAGGTACACGTCATCGTGACGTTAACAGATTCAGAAAATTATTTTTAAAAATACGACTCCTCTTATAATATCACGTATTGTGATGTGCAATACAATATATTAATATAGTATGTTTTTATAGAGCTCTGCTGTTTACCGTCGTCGAGGACTTATTGACGAACTTTGGAATGGACGGCAAAGCGTGTCTGCTCCGAGCCATATGCGAAGTTCACGGCCACAAGTCCATACACAAATTTGGTTTCATCGGCGAATTTATTCAACTGTTCCTCACGTAAGTCCTTCAAATATGAGATTATATACGATTATAGCTAACGAAATTTAATATAATGTACTTATGTACTTTGACATTTTTAATACTATAAATACAAAACTATACGATTTAACCCGTGAGTCTTTACGACGATAATATATTTATACGAGGTCGTATTTAAGAGTGGACACTTGGGGGTAAAATTATTATAATTTAAGAAATGTTTACGCGGGAAGACGATGACCTCCCTGTAGAGATGTATAGAATGTTATTTACAGTTTGCTCTCCGCTGTCATTCGAACACCGCCCCAGACAACCCTTCAAACGTCGAACGTCTGAAATAGTTTCCTCTCTCGTATCAGAACACTGCAGTATATACCAGGGTTGGTGAACCTTTTTCGGGTCACGCGCCAAAATGTGGTAATCAAAGTTATGAAAACTAGTTTATAATTTGGAACTTAATTTTTTAGAAATAATAAAGAAAAATTGTTTTCCCTATTACGTGCAAGATTAAACAACGAAACGCACATATTTTCGTGTCATCTCTGGTATATATTATATGATACTGTATCATAATTATTTACCGTTGATTTTATAATATCATAACACGTGCCCATAATATAATATGCAAGTATAAAAACACCAATGACCAAAGCTGTCGTCGTGGTTGGAGAAAAACAACTTTCCAATGAAACGTAAAAAATTGACACCGACTATTAAACGACTTGCAGTAGATACGAATTTGTGTAAGTGAAGGCATCGGGTCAATTGCATAAAATGTAAGCCGGGGTTTTTTTTTTAATAACCGTTTTTTGCAATCGTTATAAACTCTGTAACATGTGCCAAACCGGAAATGCCATCTATGCACACATGGCCAGCGAAATAAACTATCGGTAATATAATATAAATGTATGAGTAGGTAACTTATCAAAAACATAAAATTTAAATATGAGCTTACCATAGAGAAGTGTGTCAAGTTTTATATTATTGTATTAGTGAAAAAAATTACAGACAACTATAAATGTACCACCTAATAATATATTAAACAGTCAAAGATATTCGACAATGTAGCCTATAATAATGCATTAAGACTGCTGTTTGATATATATAGGCTATAGGTATGAAACAACCAAAAATTTAAATAGAAAAAAAATATGGTGTTAAAAAAATGCACAGAAAAAAGATTTGAAAATGTAAGTACTGACAAACCACTACAGTTTACTAGGTATAGAATAAAAAATAAATAATATCACATTATTGATAATAGTAATAATAATTAAATAATATATAATTCTTATTTTGAGAGATTTTCCGTTTGCAAATACAATGAACAGACCAGAGAAAAAATACAAAATCATTATATAATGATATGTCCTTTTTTTTATTAGCTTCTAGCTATACTATTATAGTATACCTACGTCTTATTAATGCTCTCAAAGTGTAAATATTTAAAAAATAAAACATATAAAATACAGTTTGGTTGTCCGATGAAATATTTAATTTGAAAATATTTTTGAGGTAGGAATGTAAGTATGAGATATATTTTAAATAACCATGCTTAATTTTCCAATCCTGTTGTACGCTTGGTTAGATATGTTGATATCGGTCCAGGGGGCACACATGTCAGTATTGACCTAAAAAATCACCATAATTTATTAAAAACCATCTAGGCCTATTAAAATATATTATAAAATCAATTTAAATAGTAGAACCGTACGATGCCCTCAGTTTTTTTTATACGTTTGGACATCACTAAGTAATATGGTATTTTTTGTTAATATATTTTTGACACGTATCATTAACAAAACAACTTAACAGTATAATCAGTTGGAATAAAAAAAAAGAAGTTTATGGTTATAGATGGATTTGTGGTGTCTACCATATTGAGCGCTGTTGTAATAATAAGAGATTACCTCATTTAAGAAACCAAAAAATGTATTTTCATCCCAATAACCGTCCCTCGTTAGAAAAAAAATAGATATCGATCTCAAAAACGCCCAATTGTGGCAAGTAGTACTCAGACGTTTGTGACGTAACTACCAACATATATTATTACATACATTTTTACTGGGTAATCAATTTGCCATAAGACACTCGTTATAATAAAAAAGTTAATAGTTTTTAAAAATATTTTTTTACTTAATTTTTATTTTTTACAAAAAAACTTATTTCTGAAAAAAATTATTTTTACTTTATTAATGACAAAATTGCATGTTTATTGTTTAATTCCTTATTCTAAAGCAGAATATTACAATGGAATACTTGTATTCATAAAAATTGAATTTTGTACCAGGGATATAATATGTATTGTCATTCAAAACAGAAAAAACTTTAAAATAGAAACAATAAAAAATAGTAAAAATAAAATGTTTTCAAGAATATTGTTTGATATCAGTTTAAAATTATGCAAAAGAAATGTTTTCAAAAACGTTAGCGCTTTCTTACGTTAAATGTAAAATGGATCACCACGTACCTATATATAAGTACCAAATAGAATATAATATATTATAGTTCTGTATCCGTCATGTACCCAGGGACATATACACCAGAAGTGATTTGTGGGATAGACCATCGTCATGCTATGGTCCTGATGATATGTAGAACAAAACTTTTTTTTGGATAAATAATATTATATAATATAATCACGTACTCTGTAGTAGTCTTAATATTTTTAATAAATAATAAAATTAGATCGATATCCTGCGATAATGCGATTCCTCTGCCGTGGGAAAATTGCAGTGTGTTTATTAACACATAATATTATTATTATAACGATACGTCTTACAATATTAATAATATTATATAGGTACCTACATCGCGGTCGTCGTGGTGTTCGACGTTCGTGAACTGCATACGTAGGCACGTCGAACGCAGACGAATGGAATATTTTTCGACGAAAATCGTACGCAGACCATATCCGTAAAACGACCAAGGTATTATAATAATAATATTATGTACCTAGGTATACCGAAATTAAATTACTGATATCATTCACGTGTATAATATGCGCACAAACCGATCGACGACCTCTAGTAAACTGAGAGTGGTTTCGCCGCAGAGAACTTTAACGTTATTATATGGCAGTGCTATTATCGCGGTGGAACAATTAGTTAACGAATATAACATACATATATATTTATGTGTGTAAACGTATTAAATAGGATAGGCATGGCAATCAACGACGTCGATTTCGTCAACGGAATTCGCAGAGCACGCCGTCTTAATCGCGTTTCGACCCTGTAAAATCATCCGTCACGAACAATAAAACGACCCTCGTTTATCGCTTTTCCGACCGATTACAATATATAACATTATTATATTATTGTTTTATACTGCAAGACGTTTTGGGTATTGCGCAATCGCGTGCTGTACCAGCTATAGATACCTATAAAAATAATAATATTTACGTTTATTAAAAAATTATTTATTATTTACGTTTTTTATTTGGGTTTCTAACCTAACCTAACCTAACCTAACCTATGTAAAATACTGTTACAATCCAGTAGTATTCACGTATATGTCTTGAGTGGCCTAACGATCGATAGTATAATAAATAATAATTATTATTTGTATTGATATTGCATGCTCGTCGATTCCAAGAGTATAATATCATAATATTTGTTTGCCCGCTCAAATTATTGAAAATCTAGGTCGTCCGTAATGTGTAGCTGAGGAATAGCTTAGGAATGCAAACCAAGAAGAAATTAACGATGTTTAGGTTTTGATGCTGCAGACAATTATATCTATTAATCAGAATAATCAGAATAATCGCATACTAATAATAGGTAATGAATATTTCTGTAATTATTTTTCAGGGCTAGTAGATCGACGTACGCTGATTTAATGAAGGACTACGTGACTGCCGAAACCGTTGGCAAACACAGCAAAGAATGTTACCCTTACTTTAAGGAATGTCCGAAGTCGTTGTTTACCAACAATCATAATTATTCGTAAGTACTACGACCGTATATACGAAATATTATCTAAGATTTAACAGTATTTAATTATAATAATACTTAATAGTTTTATAATAGTGGTAACTGGTAAGAATGATATAATAGTGGCCATTTGAGTTTTCTTTGCTGTATAGCGCTGAAAGAGCGTATGCGATTTGTGCCAAAAACCAAAAAATAATTTAGTTTAATTGGCGTCAAATCTAAAAATTGAGTTTAGTAATTCGTGCCACATGAAACGTCATATTAGAGCATCGTGTAACCTGCGCTATCTGAAGCAACAACAGTTTCATTTACATAATTTTTTACTAAATAAAATTGTAATTTACCACTTTAAATTAATTAATAATAATTTTTTTTGAAACTTATTCATATTTATTTTATTCGTCGATTAAGTTTATTTTAGTAGATATACATTTCAAGAAAAATATTAAAATGTACATAGATAAAGTAAAATAAAAAATCTATGCTGATTGTAATAATTATAGGTTTACCGTTCTTATTGAATAAATGAGTAATATTTTAGTTAAATAATAATATACGTAAAAATCGGGAATATTATAAATCAACGTATATTGTCCAATTATTGTATATGTTATTAATATAGTCACGTTATTATTATTATTCGAGTTTTATTCGGTCACTGATGTGAGTTTTCGGGTAAATTTATCAGGTAAATTCTAATGATTGAAATTGAAAGTGTGGTGCAGATTACCTAGGTACATATATTATGTCATTTGGTGGTGCAAATTACCAAAAATAGTATTTAGATGTAGCACAAATTACAATTACTTAAATTGGTGCAAAATATCTTCTCCCTGCTGAAATCATGCAGGAGCCGTACATTGTTGTTGCAACAGATTTTATCACTATTTTTGTCTCGTTGAAAGTGTTGGCGTTTTATTATTTCGATTTTCCACCTCTCTGATTTTAGGGAAATTAATTCACCTATACTTTTGATTATATATAATATGTAAATAATTATTAGGGTTATTATATTTATTCAATCGAGTGTTGTATGATCAGAATCTTCTCACCTTACTTAATAAAATATCATTTAAACTATTTTTAGTAAACCCAATAGATATAATATTATGATATTGTTACATATAGTGTGAATTAAATACTATAGGCCTAAAATATCTTTACAGGGACTGGCCAGCAGTTCACCCGAAAAATGTGTATAACCACTATTTGTAGTTTTTTTTCATACCGAACATTTACTTACCTATCAAAATAAAATTTAAAAAAAACAAAGAAGAAAATATTACATTTATGAAGTTTAACGTATTTAAATTGATATAATATTTTTTATACCTTTTTTGATCGAAAAAGTTTAAAAAAAATTGTTCGAACCTTAGGTTAGCCACTCGTGTATACACATTCTTCCCCTACAATGTGATAATAATATATTATGATTGTGTATTATCTTTGTGATGTATTTTAAACGTCGTATTGTACGACGGGATCGAAAGTTCAATGTGTTTCCGACGAAGGCGTGGGCGGGCGTTATTGGCAAACAAAAGAGCGAAAAAACGTATTCCTGAAATGAAAAAATAAAACAAGGTCTCCTCATTTATCAATCAGTATTGACAGTCACGTTTAATGGGACACCTATTGAATGGCAAAATTAAAAAAATACACTAATTTCACACATTGGCGGCATTTCTATGAAAATCACATCGGCCGACAACACATGATGCTCGAGAAAGTGACAACTATCTATAATATAATAATAATCACGTGTGTCCTTCGGTCGCGTTTTTATCGGAATGTATACCAATTTATATTATTATTATATTAACATCGGAAAGCGAGCGAATTCATCGACGAATACTGAAAAGTGCTTATAATTTTAAAATGCGAGCCAAAAAATTACCGTAACCTAATTTCTCGCCGTTAAAGGCCGCGTGGCTGTGCAGTAGTGTATAATATAAATAATTATAATGACAACGATATTACCACGGAATAAATTTAATTATATATTTTTATTTATTCAGTCATATTAAATTTACGTAACACTAGATTTTATTTGTATGATAAACTACACTGAACAACTGAACGTTATAAAATGTTCACACATAATAATATTGCTCGACTTAATCAACGATAAAAAATTAATTAATTTTATATTCTAATGACACAATTTCAAACATAAAAATTACAAAAAGCATATTTTTCAATAAATTTGATTGGGTTTTTTGTGAGGTGCCTATTATACTGGCTATACTATATAATTATAAATTGATATGGTATTCGCGTTGTATGTTAACCGCTAAATTGTTCTAATTGAATTTTTAAAAAGTAGGTACATTATAAAAGTACAAAAACTTATAGCCTGATGATCAGCCATGACCTATATTGAAATTATACACAGGGATGAATTTAATATTCTTTTTTGAGAATCATTTTTAGAATTAGGTACCTAGAAGACACCACGTGCAGGAGGTTATTCTCACTATTCTCTATAAGAATGTTGTAATTTTTATTTTATTACAATTTATCTCTTTCATAATTTAAATTTATAAAAAATCACTAATATCTCTAGTAGACAGTACCAAATTATCATTTCAAAAATGCAATCCTAAACTTCAAAGTTAAATACATTTTATTAAACGACTCAACTTTTACACGATATTACATATTATTTATAATATACCCATTACCATTTTGAACTGGATCGAATTCACTACCTATAATATTAAATGATGTAATTTCATTGGTAAAAAATACTAAAATAATGATCGACGATTATACCCTTCTTGGCACCAGCTATTTCCAACCTTATAACAAAATCTATCAATTGATATTATTTTTATTTTTCGTCGTTTCAATGGAATAATTTCGTTTGTGTTCTACATTTTGAATGGATATAATATATTATAAATTGTGCAATTAATATCAAACAATCGGGTTAATTGTGTGATATTGTATTTATTGTATTTATTTATTTATTTTTGATTTGAAAAAGAATACCTATAATCACAGTATAAAGTATGGCATATTTTAAAAACGTTTGATTCGATAAAAAAAAATACAAATATTTAATTGAAAAGTTTTATTTCGAAATTAGTTATTATTTGTGATATTGATATTATATTATGTTCATTCTTTTCGTTTGGAAATCACGTGATTAAATGAAACATATTTTTAAAAACCATACTGACAATTGACTATAGATTATTATACGTATTCGAGTTTCATATTTTACAAATTAAAAAATATTATATATTTGTTAATTTATTATGCTATTTAGTCAATATTGCTGTACTTAATATATTATCTAATTAAAAAATAAAATGGTTTGCGATTTTTCAAACACGTACAGATTACTATATAAATTAAAATATGATAAACTATTTTGTAAAAAAAACAATAGCAATTATAACTAAATCATAACAATAAAATTATAAAATGTATAGGTAAGTTTATCAGATCATTAAAATCTAAAAGCTTAATAGATGTGTCATGACTGTAGCACTAAAGTTGTGAACGTCGCTACCCGTATGTTCTATTGTAAACGAGTTAGATACTTTAAAATAAATTAAAAAATAAATTTAGGAAACAATTTAATTAAAAATGTGTTTCACTTGCTACACATGTAAACAGATTGGATAATTATTAAAGGTCGAATCAATTGTCCAATTAATGTATATAATATTTTAGTGTGTTTACTTTTTCCATGCCCATCAATTCAAAATGTCTCATTCTATAATATTCAAAAATCATGAGCCATGACATTGAAAATATTAGTGTTTAATAATTAATACAGATTACACCGGGACACCTAGTTACAATATATTATTATAATGATACGATAACAGCTAACTTAATTATAGAATAACCCAGGTCCATAAAATATTAAATAATGTACTTGAGCTCTTTCAATCTTCGGAGTCATGTTAGATTATGTGATTGATATCATAGATATCAGATAATATTATTTACCTACCTTATAATGCACACAATATAATTGAATGAATAATAAAAAAACACAATTCATTAATTATTTTCAGAAATAATTGTAATTGTATGTGCCATGCCATTAAAACAATAAAACATAGGTACTTTATATTTGAGACCCAAGTGAAAATGTTAAATTTATGTACCTATTATGTACGAGTTATTAATTATTGTCGTGTTACGATTATTATGTATCTATAAAAAATAACAATAACTATAAATTTTTCGTGTTCACTTTCAAAACGATTTCGTCGCACACTAATGATATCTAGCACATCATCAATATAATAATAATGAATTTATAATCGACGTTATCTCATATATTTATTAAAGGTTTCGTTCGGTGTCTACAGATCGTGTCTTTCAATCGTGTTTGTAAAGATGTACCTTATTTTCATAGGACTACTGATCTGATGGTTATTAACACGTGTGCCCAAAAATGAACAATAGACATAATATAATATTATAATACAACGTATAAATGTATAACAATGCAGTGAAACCGACGAAGATCATTCCACATTGCTTTCAGTCCACTCAGTCTTTGATTTTTAAGCGGTCGGTGGTCGCTGCAAAATCTTAAAAAAAAAACGAAAATGTATAGCATAATAATATAATAATTGAACGTCATGTATTATCGTCGTATGGTGACCACGAGCTCTTAAATTGTTTTAACGAATCCAAAATCGGGAGTTACTCCCACCCGTAATATTTATAACTTACAAAACACAATGAGAGTCCAGAAAAATGAAATGTACCTATATTATATACTATATTTTCGATTGTTATTTTTTAAGCATTAATTTCGGTCGTTAACGCACATTTATTTAATATAAATGTATAGGTACCACAATAGGTGTCGAGGTATACCAAACAAAATTACCTGATAAATGTTTAATTTACCAACTAATACTAATAATTTTTGTTAAAATAAATACTTTTAACTATAACAAAACTATTAATAGTCATTAATTAAATCATATAATAGTTATACAGAAAATAAAAAAATAATATTACAAACACAAAACTTATTAAACGCAGTTAATTAATTTTATAATTAACATATTTTTGTTAATTTTTTCTGTTACAACATGCAGAAACCTAATGCGCTCTGCGGTTAATTTCTGTTATACGCCCAAAAAGGTTGGTATGAGGATTAAATCCGATGACAAGGATTGGGTTATTTAAAGTTTGAAAAACAAATTTAAAAAAAAACAAATTTCGATAGTCTCTGCACATAATCAACCGAGTTGTTACATAAAGCTGTATACCTCGTTTATGGTGGTCATCAAATGGTTACCCGCGATCCATTATTACCATGGATGAACTTTATTTAGCCCACAGACGGGAAATTTGTTTTTATTTTTTTTTTTGTTAATTAAATGAGGTTTTCATTAATTTTGATTAAATTTTTTGATCCCTGTCTTGCTAACATGGACATACAACTTTGGTGGCTGCCTATAAGTTGCACCCCATTCCTAGAGTGACCCTCCGAAAACATTAATTGGTGATCCCTGTATAATAATATATTATTATATTTATCAAAGCAAAATATGCAATAAAATAAAATTCACAATTAATATGATGTTTATGTTCCCCCCCCCCCATTTTGCCTATAAGGTTCATTCGGTTATAAGACTAACTCTGTACTGGCCACAAAGTGAGTCTTATAAGCGGCGTCCACTGTATATTAAGTATTATATCACACCGACTTTAACGTTTGCTGTGGGTTCCAGGAAAAACGATCTGTCGCCCGACGACGAGGACGAAGACGGCGAATCGGTGTCTGCCGACGACGATGAAGACGGAGAAGGCGGGGGCGGCGATAACTACAGGGACGGCAACGAGGTCGACGACGACCGGAGGAAGTCGTCGTCGGCGAGCGGCGGATCAAAAGTGACGGTGAATCCGGCACCGTTGGCCATGTGACCCGGTTGAACGCAATCACCCGGGTGAATTTATCACTCTCCGCCGCGTGCAATGATCGTTGAATAATCGTCTCCCGAACGAATTTCGTTTGTATATATTATTTTAAGTGTGTCTGTGTTTGGGCGTGTTTGTGCGTGTTTGTGCGCGTGTGTACGTGTCCGGACACACTTTCCCGGCGTCGGATTAAATCTTTTCACGCGTTTTTTTTTCGTCCGTTTTCCACCCACGCCTACCCCTCTCTGTCCCCCTAACAACCCCTGTCCTATCAACCCCCCCCCCCCGTCTCACCACCATTCCTCAACAGCTCTGTATATTGTAAATAGTCCACCGGGACTTGTATTTTATATAAATATATAAATGTCTCTCCTTCCCGATCGTGCGGGTTCCGCACAATCGAATACCAATATACATATATATTATGTTATATTGGTACTATATTATCGGACTCGTCATTTTCTCGGGACAATTTACGGGGAGTTCTCTGTGACGAAATCCCCTCGTCGACTCGCACACGCGGTGTTTGAACCACCCGAAGAAATGTCACAAAACAATCATGATAGAAAATGACGTCCGGAAATTCAGATCCCAGAGTCCGACGACCGCATCTTTATATTTATTGTATACGCGACATTGTTTAAATTACATCCCAACACGCATAATATGTTATTACACGCGATACATTGTAGGGACATTCGAAATTCGCGCTGAAGGCGTCTTTGCCAACGATAACGCCGCTGCCCAGAGCGTATCATTATATTTTATTTATAATATTATTATATTATACACATTAAAATATCATAATTCTTATTATTATTATTATTAATATTTATTATTTACACACAGTTATCGTATTCGCTATTCGCACCGAAACGTAACAAAAAGAGGACTGTTTCAAACATATTTTTTCTCTTTTTGTTTCGCTTCGGATCATATATTATACATATTACTATATACACATAATATATTATTATATTATATATATATTTAAATATCCATCACAAACAAATGTATAGTTGTAGGCCTAGTAAAAGTAATAGTAGTAATATTAGTAGTCGTAATAGCGTAGTTATATAAAATATTGTATAGTTGTACCTACCTAGTAATTTATAGTGTTTTTAGTAGAAGCGTATAACATGTGTATACGTGTAGGTAGGTCTCGTACATGTCATAGTATTATATATTACATTGTATTAATGTTGTATTCTCAAAATATGTAGCTTATAGGTTGTGCCATCGTCCATTTATAGTTTAATTTCATAATCAACCTATTATGATTATTATTAATATTTATTTATATATATTTTTCAAACGTGTTGTATTTTATCATTATATTACCTACCTATACATAATATATTATATATTAACCCAACCGTTGTAGATAAGTAGACTATTTATTATTATGAAAACCTACGCAAATTATATATTATTATTATAAAATTGTACTGTTATTTAAAATATTATACCCGTGTTAATATCGTATAATGATGATTATAATTTATAATATATTTTGTCTGACGTAAATATATACATACCTATATAATATATATCGTTTTTCTGTTGTGGTATCTATATTAATATAACGTAATGTTTGTGTGTGTGTGTGTGTGTGTGTGTGTGTGTGTGTGTGTGTGTGTGCACTCGTGGATGTGAAATTTTGTAATCCTATACCCGAGAATGTGCACCTCAAACTGGCTCAAAGTTAAATTTTAAAATGTTGTATTTTAAAGAGGGGTTCACACAGGGAATGGTTGACTCACGAATAACTCATTTAGTCGTTTGCATAGGGGTCGCCATATATGGTTGAAAAAAAAAATAGTTATTATAACTGGATATAATTTTAGACGAGTAATTTAAACTTGGCCAAAACTAAACAAATATGTATTTCATGAATGTGTTAAAAATATTATGTATAGTTTACATTTAATTACGGAATTTAAGACAGTAAATCCCCTGTCATTAATTAATGTATCACGGGCAACGCCGTGCAGAACCAGCTAGTTTCGTAATAGAATATGTCACTCAGTGAAATTAAGAGTTATTACCACTACATGAAACATATTATACATCATATTATAATATATGATAACTGATAATTATGCCATAACTTGACATAATAATATTTAGTTTTGGAATTATAAATATATTTGGTATACCTTCTTATATTTAATATTTATACAATATAGCTTTGACGAAATCTAATTTATTCTGAAAGACGAAAATTACAATGGTTATTTGTAAACTTTACTCTTCATCATTTTAACATAGATATTGTGTTTTTGAGCTGAATACAACTTTTTTTTCTAACTGATTTTGCGTGACGCTTTTGTATATCGCCATAGAAATGCAAGTCAACAATAAAAAAATAAAAATATATCTATGATTCTACAATATTTTTATTTCCAAGGAAAAATATTTATAGAAGCTTTCTACTAGATATTTTTTAAATATAGATACTCTCACTGGCGAGCATACCTCGAGACCCTTAGTCAAAATTATTGTCAAAATAGGTAGGTACATGACTCATGAGCATCAATTTTATTCCTTACATCAAAGTAAAACATTATTTGTCTTTAATGTTTCTCCATTACTAGCTCTCTCTCTCTCTCTCTCTCTTTCTCTTTAAATCAATTTCCGTCACTACACATATTTTTTTCCCTCCATTAAATATTATTTCAAAATTTAAATGCTACACTATAATTAATCAATTGAAATACATATGTTTATAAAATATAACATTTGTCGTATGATCTTTATCGTTTAATAATAGACAATTTTCTTCTTCACCTAATCTATGAAGCTTGCTAAATTTTAAAAAATTTCTCGGAATCCAAATCTGAGACAGTATAGATAGTTTGGACAAACACACTCGTCGTGCGTAAGACATTTAGTCGATTTTATTTTATTAAATATTTAATTTTAAAGACCTATTGGCTATTGCCAAATTTGAAGAAGAGTATATCTCAGAAATAAAATATCAATTGTTTTTGCAAAATATTATTTAACGAAGTAGACTATAACTACTTGAAGTAGTTATAATAAAACGTAAAACGCTCAGTTATAAGAAAAGATTTAACTAATAAGTACATTTTATTAGAACTAAAAAGAATTCCCTGAATAATTATATATTATTTACATAATAGAATGATGACACATAGTTAAATTGTAGGTATTTGAATGTTTTAGAAAAATGTATGCCTAGGTAGTTTGTTTTGGAAATTTCAGAGCAATTTTCATTTTTTTAAATTAACTGTTCAATATAAACTGCATAGTATAGTGGGCGTGAACCAGTTTCCCTCAAAAGTACCTTTTTTATACTGATTCCCCCAAACTACCTAGAGAAAAATACACCACTTGCCCTCAACCAAATGTACCAGTAGCCCTCACATATTATTATGTACACGATTATATAATACCAACCTGTAAAATAAGAGAGGTAAATATGTAAATAATAATATGTTTAATAAAGTATAAAAATAAATAACAATTTATTATAAACGGCATACAATGTAATTTGTTAAAATTATAAAACAGTAGGTATAAAATTATAATTTTTTTTTTTAATATTTGGAATTATATGTATATATATATTTATAATAGATAGGTATGTAGGTTTTTTAATTTAAAAAAAATACATATAATAATAAAAATGGTAAAAATTATAGGTAGTAGGTATATACAATTTAGATATATATTCATATTTATTTATAAAATCTTCGATTCGGGTTTGTGATTGGTGATATTTTTTATTTCATGTGTTCATAAAAGTTTTTTTCATAGCTAACATTAGACATTTTAATGGAAGATTCTCAATACATTTTTTAACTTTATTAAAAAAAATAAAAGTTTACCGGAAAATTACGCTATTTATAAATTTAACTATAATTTTTTTTTTTTTTTTTTAATTTGATTATTTGTACAAGTATTATATTTTATACAAGGACACACGTCTCTCCTATGTTACGGGTTGATATTATAAGCGTGTATGTAATAATATATGAGGGCAACTGGTACATTAGGTTGAAGGAAACTGGTAAATTTGGTTGAAGACAACTGGTACATTTGTTTGAGAGCAACTGGTTCAAAATTCCAAAAACAGCCTTTTAAGCCAACTGGTGAACACCCTAGTATACTAAGTCAATAAGTTAAATGTGAATATTTTTGGGCGTTATAGGAACGCTGGGGTAACGTTATCACGTATCACGATTCACGGGTGTGAAGAAATCGTTTTACACATTTTTGTGAGAGTGTAAGTACAAAACTTTTTTCTGGTAGTACAGACAAAATAGTATAAACTAAAGTACATGTTACTAAATGATTTTGGAATTCAAATTCCTTTACTATATACATTATACATGGAAGTGCTGGGGTGACAGGCCCCTATATAATTACTAAAATTATTTTACCAAGTACTTAATAATATATAGTATTCAGCCAAACGCATCACATATACATATCTAGTATAATGGTATAGAGTAGTATAATATTGAACGGTTTTGATAATATGCCTAATAATAATTAATAAGTAATAACTGTGGTTTACTCACTAACTAAACTTTAATGCATCAAAATAATATATTTGTGTACAAATGTATGCAAGCGCAAAACTAGGAATTCTGCAGTTACAAATTTACAATGTAAATTATAATAATTAATAACACATTTACTTGATCCCAGCACGAGCCATATGGTCCCTGGAGTCTCGGATTACATGTGGCAGAACGATATGTGTACGAACGATATTTATAGCATTAATGTTGCACACAATATAATATATTGTCATAACAATAATTAACCACCAGAGGAATTCTGAAAAATTAACTATTTAACAATTATCTATAAGCGAGATTAATAGAAGATATGTGCGGGAATTCGTTTTACACACACAAATTGACGATTTGTTTTTCAGATACCTGTTTTGTGTACAAACATTTTTAAATTATTTAAATTGTTTATAATACAATTTTCTGAAAATAAAACCGTATATGTACAATGTATTTAGTTCGTCAAAAACTCATAAGTATATAATATATAAATCTATTTCAATAACAGACAAACACTCTGTATATTATTATTTTTTAGTGTAGACAGTGCTCAGGATCAAATGTGTTGGTATACTATAACGTCTTCGCATTATATTATTATGACGTATTATTGTGTGTCAGATACTAAAACCGTGGCGTGAACTTCCGTAAAAAGGTCATCGTTGTAAAAGCATAAAAACGCTTATATAAAACAAAATAATAATTGAGGAAAACTTATTTAATATTAAACACTCGTTCACAGAAGGTCACATAATAATATGATCTATATAATATAATATAACGGCGACGAGAGTCAACGACCTGCGACCCTTAAACGCTTATTCTAAAAAAAAAAATATGTATTTTTAATGACGAAAAGTTCCTTGACTGTTATATTATATTATATTGTTACAAACCACGATAAGAATATTGAACGATATATATCCGCTACCGAATTTGCAGAAGTTTTTGTTTGTTATATAAATCTATAATCAAATCAATTTTAAAGAATCATATACGTCTTATTTTGCCACTACCTATACCTAACTACAAAAGCGATAAATTGGAATATATACAATGTGAAAAAGAAAAAAATTCAATAAAAAAATACAAGAGAGCTACTCATTTTAAAAATAGTGAAAATTATTATGACGCAGTATATACCAACACGAGTTTATACGTTTTTCATTTGAAACGATCGCGTTAATAGTTTACGCAAATAAATCCGCGAACCGAGATTTATGTGTAGTCATTTTGAACTAATGATTACTTGCCAATGTTCGCGCGTTCAATTGTTATTGAAACCAAATTAATTAAAAACGACACGACCGGTGCTGCTGCAGAATTTAAAACACGCATTTTAGATTTATTTCGTCCTTTTCTCTTTGGACTTATATATTATTATATTAGGAGGCACCTATACATAATGGGTGTATATAGTAATAATAATAATAGCAACGGGGGACGGTGTAGCCGAGTGGATAAGGCGTCGGTATTGCGACGCGCACCGTCGCCTGTTCGAACCCGGCTACCGGTGGTTTTTCGCTCCGGGCAAGTCACGGTGTCTGGAGTGATAGACCACCATCCCCCGCCCGGGCATGGCAGAAACCTACGGGTGCCCAATCAGAATTCTGCCAAAACACCCCCCACGTGTAAAAACAACCTACCGAAATCAAAACCCTACCACAACCACAACAAACCTACAAACAGCTAATGGCCACAGTTGCCGGGCTTAAAAAGATCAAAAAAAAAAAAAAAAAAAATTAATAGCAACGAGAAATGGACATCGATAAAGGCATCGCGATGTGTTATTATTTATTATAGTAATAATATGACGTTTGACAGGCATTCGGCAAGTAACAGCCTGGACACGTGGACAGAAAACATCGAAGGTATTTTTATATTATTATTTTTTTTATTGATCTCTAAAAATTAACATCGACGACAAAAGCCATTAGTTACAAGTGAGTTATACATTTATGAGTTTAAATACCTTATCTTAGATAAGTTATATAGTATACGAGCCAGAGACTACAATAAATCGGGGAATTATTAAATAAGAAAAAAATATTTTGGATAATTTTTTATGTCGAATGCTATTTTCACGGAATGATATAATTTAAAAACAGTATATTATGTATTGGGAATAGTATTTTCTTGAACTGATATTTTCTGGAATCGTGCAAAGTAGCATATTATTAAAACAATAAAATACATTTTATCAATGTAAGGAATAGTATTAAATATTAATTGGCACTTCGTTACAACTCAGGTAGCCTAAGCGATATTAAATAGGAATATTCATTTACGGGATTGGTATTGATTGGTGGGATAGCGGGACAATTTTATACAAGACCGTATTTTTCGATACTGATAATAAATAGAAATCTTGTCTTACCAAAAAATACGGTCCTGTGCAATATTATACCGATTAATACCCGTCCTGTAAAATAAGATTCTTATTTAATAATTAATGTCTATCCCGATATATTTTGCAGTGTCGAGTAATATTATGCTAATTACCTAATAGGTACTGTTCCTTACTGAAAGAAATCTGGAAATTGTTTACTGATTATTTATATGTATCATCTTAGTTCTTACGATTCCAGTAAATATATCATTCCAAAAAAATACTATTCCTGTATACAAGGGTACCTACCTTTCCTTAATATCATAACATTCGTTAGAAATATTGAAGCTCTTCAGTCATCAAGTGAATTTATTATTCCAAACAAATGTAATAAAATTTTTTGGTTTAACGTACCTTATACCTATATGTAGACCAGGACGAGTAACGTCCAGAAAATAATACGATTCGTATCATGGAAGTATGGAACTGCATAGCAAATGCGAATATACCGCGCGAGGTCTGACGCCGAACGCGATCAATTTAACGTAGAAAATTGAACCTGTTGGATCCTTATTAGAATTAATGGTATTCCACACGTATGTTTATTTCTGCGGACCGAATCAAAGTCCCAATATCGTTCCCGCGTTGACACACACGTATTATTATTATAATATTGTACTCACATACGATCTTCGCAGAGAAAATAATTTTCTACTACAGATTTCGTTTCGCATGATGAGTCCCGGCCAATGAGGACCTATCGAGGGGATATTTCTGGTCGGTGATCAGGAAAAGTCCCACGGAATTCGGTATCTATGAAATAACCTTATACATATATGATAAATATGTATTATGTATATTGTATAATATAGTAATTCATTGGCGAATCAAATGATAAGATATTCTCAGCAGGGACCACCGCCGTAATTTACTTTGGAATAATAATCATCGTTACTCCCGAGCGCCATTTAAAAAATAATATGTCTACATACTTTTTAAGAATTTATATATATTATAATATAATATAATATATTAAATGATATTAATGCGGACGTAAAACGAGTTTTTATTATTATTGTTATTAACATTATTGTAGTGATATTTTTTCTTTTATCTGGGGGTTAGGGAAAGAATTATATCGTAAGTATTGCTGAGTAATTCACGATTAGAAATATTAAGTTGTAAATATTAATATTTAGTTGTATATCACAATTTAATCTTAATTATTAATAAAATCAAAATATTTGTGATGCTGCACTCATTATAGGTCAGTTGTCATACGATGAGTATAATATTATATTATAGGTTCATGGTGTTTCACTGCAGACCACTCAACTCTCTTGGTTCTACTGCAACTTGCTAATTATGATTAATTATTACGTTATCAGTTATCACTATGATCAACACTCACTGTTCCTTGCACCAAATCATTTTTTATTATTACTATTAATTTGAGCCGTAGCTAATATAAACGTATTTTAATATAGACAAATACGAATACCTTATATTATTAATATAAAAGAATAGGCTAGTCTGTAATGAGTAATTTTTTTGTAATGCAATGTGTAATGTACCCCAATAATAAATTGGTATAATAAATTAACTATACCGTAAATATGTATTCCGAATATCACTTTTAGATACAATATCAGATGATTGCCGGTCCTGATGGGTATTACAGCAATTACATAATATTATAATATATTATAATGGTAGGTACTAGGTACTTAAATTATATAATATTGTACACCTGCAGTATTGGCGACTATATTGTCCATTTACTACGTGTATCGAACTTGATAAAATAATTTGAAATACCACTCTACCACCAGGTACCTAAGCACTTCTTTAGCGGGAAAGTACATGTATGAGTATCGATACACTTAAGATATTGGATATATAGCAGCCACTATAACGAGGAACGTAGCACTAAAACCGATGAAGGGTGTCGGATTCGACGCATTTTCGGTAGGTGAAAAACTTGTCTAGCTGAAAGAATAACTATTGTAGCTGAAAAAGTCAGATTTATTTGAAGGATCAAGACTTTCTTTATACGGATCACATTTAGACTCAAATTATAAAAACTTTTTTTCAGAAATTGAAATAAACATTTAAATATGTAATCAGGAATGTTTGAGTATTTTGAAACGTAATTTTCTCCAACTTTATTTAAAGTTATGTAACCTGAATAAAGTTTTCATCATTCAAATAAAAAATAAAAATTATTAAAATTCAACTGTTCAACGAGGTTTTTCCTATCGGGTCGTTTCCTTTCGTTGAAGTAGTTTTATTTTATTCTTTCTGTACGGAATATATGTAAGTATGGCCGCCGTGCGACCGTATACATTTCCCGAACGCCCATTAAAAAAATATAGATGATTCAGACACCCTTAACCTAAAAACTGATGATTTTTTTAGGAAAACCCTTCTTTGAAAATAATTATATAAATGCGAGTGCCAACAAAAGCATGTGCATCTACCATCCATTATAAAGTGGACAGTTTAAAGAGTTAATACAATTTGATGTATTTTATATTTAAAATACCTATTATTTTATTTAATTTTCATAATGTTTCCTTGGATTTACTTTTTATTTTTTGTGGTTGAACTGTTTCGATCAGAATTTCGGAAACGTATATAGTATACGAGATGGTCACCAATTTAGTGGGGACCAATTAACTTTAGGATTTAATAACAAATCGTTTTATTTTACTCTATATAATCGGAACGAGTCACGAAATATTAGTTAGTTATTAAATATGTATACTAATAACAGAATCAATATCCAAAAAATGAAATGAGTATTAAAATCGAAAATAAAATATTAGTGTTGATAGTCACAGTATATTTCAGGGGTGGTCAATGGTAAGAGAGTCGCGAGCCGCGGTACAATGAAGACAGAAGAGTAGGAAAAGGAATAATACCTATTATTATATTAGTAAAAATGTTAAGACGCTAGCCACGGTTAAGCCATTCCTGGTATATAGTATATTTCTACCATATACAAAAGGTAGGTTAGGTTATACAATACAATATACAATATCTGTTTAAATCGGTTCCGTCTGTGTCTTATATTATATGCGTCTCGTGTCCTCGATGAAGATAGATATAATGTAGGTACATTCAAAAAATAACGAATTGCTCATTGTCTGTTTAAATATTGTATTGTTTAAATCGAGCGTCTGGTGAACTTCATAATATTTTTCAATCTAAAAACATTACAAGAAAATATTTAGTCCAAAAGTTGTTCGCACCATTATAGCAGCAGTTGTGTAGATCATCTCACGTTTCGTATACTAAAAACAAATATAAACGTTCTATTTTTCATGTTCGACATTATATTTTAAATTAAGGTTTGTT